>JACEHZ010000669.1:0-125000 GCA_017893485.1 Hemerocallis citrina | reverse complement strand
ATTACCTTCTCAACTAGCACAAAATTGTTTCGATACCAGTTTTAAACATTTGACAAAATGTGTTTTTCCTTGAGGCTTTTATTGCATTGTTGAGAACAGGCCAACCAAATAACAAGCTGGTCAGGCAGGCCCCTTGATATATTAATGTCTCCTCTCCCACTAAGACTGCCTCCCAAAGATAGTCAAATGCTTATGTGGAATCGTTACATGAAGAAAATCCAACCCAGAGTACTGGGCTCAATTACAAAATAACTACAGAGCATGAACTAAAACATAGTACCTCCAAGGACACATGAGGGTGGGACAGATATACCAAAAGCAAAACATACAAGAGCATCAAACAAGTACAACAAGATACAAGAGGTCCCTCCAACAACGCACTGGAGGGTGGGCAACTAGAACATGAAGCACTGAATCAATCCAGAGTGGAACTGATCTCCACCTCCTCATCATCGTACTCCACCTCAAAAGTTCTAGCGATTCTTTCTCTTGGACCCGCTGCCACAGTTGTAGCCCAGAAAGAAATAAGATGCATGATATAAATAAAATTACTAGAAATACTATTACAAGTCCCACGAAAGTAAATTATTTCCGTTTAGCCATAAAACTCAGGTCGTTGCGGCGATTGCAATATACCATGTTTCCCTCATCTTATGTCTCGCTAGCGAATGTGGGTCCTATCCAAAGGTCTTCATAAACCTGAGAATAAACCGATGTAGCGAGGGTCATCAGGGCCTCGTACAGAACAATCTTTACTTCTGGGGCAATCTAAAAAAAGATGGCTTTTTTATTCCATGTGTGCATTGCAAACGCCACAATTAGTAGCGATGTGTGGTTGTCTTTTAGCAAAGTTCTCTCTAGTTAGAATCGCACCGTTGAGAACTAACCACAAGAATACTAACTTTCAGCAGAGCTTTGGCCTTCCAAAGAATCGTAGACCATTTTGAATTACAGCCTCTAATGTATATACAGTTATACAAAGAACGAACCGTGAAGGATCCAATCTTCTCTAACCCCCAAGCTTTTCGGTATGGTTCTTGAGAGCATATAACTCCAGATTGGATAATGTGAGCTTGTAGATCCCCAAATCTCAATTGGGATTCCTTGTCAAGACGCGATCTGAAAGAGGATCTCCAAGCTCCCCTTTTCTAGGATTTGTCCACAGTAATGTTGGGTTGGGAAGTGAGTTCGAAAAAAGATCAGGGGATAACTCTCTCAGTGAATGATCTCCGCACCACTTGTCGCACCAGAACCTGGTCATCATGCCATTGTCAATGAAGGATGAGATACAGCTGTGAAACGGGTCATATACTTTGGCAAGCCCTTTTCAAAACAATGAAATTTTGGGTCCCATTCAGAATTCAAATCTTCGCGTCCCCTTACATAGAAGGTAGGGCTGAATATGATCTTGTCACACTTTCCACCACCATTTGCCAAGAAGGGCCAAATTCATGTCCCTCAAATCAATAATATCAAGTCCACCATGACTTTTCATGCAAGCTTTCTCCCACTTGATGAGGTGGTAGCCCTCTTTGTTTGCCTCTGCACCTTTCCAGAGAAATCTTTTCCGCACCTGGTTGATTCTTTGAATGACCAATTTCGGGAATTCAAAAAAGACAAGTAATAAGTCAGTAGATTGGACAATAGCGAGTTAATCAGGGTCACACTTCCCCCTAGTGAAGGGGTTTTTCCTTTCCAACCCGCCAGCCTAGCTTCAACTCGGTCAACAATTAGCATCCAATCTGATTTCTTAAGTTTGCCTGGTCGAAGAGGTAGGCCCAGGTACTGAAAAGGGAAATAATCTAGCTTGCAGTTTAGACAGGTTGCGTGATCCCGTGCTTCTTTGTTCATTGCAATAGGTATGAGTGCACTCTAATGGAAGTTCACCCTAGGACCTAACCAAGCTTCAAAACAATACAAAATTCCTTTGAAGGTAATAGTCTTCCCCAAATTACCGTTCCCAAATAGAAGAGTCGTTGGCGTATTGTAAGATTGAACATCCAGGTCAGCTTTTGTTCCTGGCCGCCGATGTAATCCAACATGCTTGTCTACAATTGTCCATCATGTCTTTAAGAACATCAGCGACAATTGTAAATAGCAGGGGGAGAGAAGATCCCCCTATCTCAAACCTCTTCTACAAGAGAATGTCCTACATGCTTTGCCATTGACCAGTATAGCTGATTTGCTGGTCGAGAGGCAGTGCCAAATCTATCTGATCCATCTGTCCTCAAATCTCCTGCCTCTAAGAGTTTCTAGAAGGCATTCTCATTCAACTGAATCGTAAGCTTTCTCAAAATCCAGTTTTAGCAAGAAACTCCTATCATTCGAGATAAGTCAAAAGTTGACGGGGAATATTATAAACCTGCTATGGAGGAGATGAATTATCACTTTTATTATTTTAGGGTGAGCAGTTTTTGAAATTTTTATGCTTCTCTGGGTGAATTAATATTTCCAGTCTCATCATAGTTTACTGTCAGCCTTCTGTTAGATCCCCAAACATCACCAACTAGAAATATATGATGCATTCTACTTTTTTGTGTTTTTTGTTCACTGAAACTAATGTATCATTAAGAGCGATAAAAGAAGAGTTAGGTGCCTACATCAGTTTGCATTTGGTAGATTTATACTTTATACTGACTGGTATGCAACTGCAAGGTAGGATACAAATTAATTGTTTAGATTATCTTTATCATAGACTCGGTCCATAGTGGTGCAGTATGTAACAACACATACAAATTACATCTTGATTTTTTTTGTATGTATTATCAATAGAAGTGCATTATGTAACAACTAGCGGCATTAAAATTTCCTTTTCGGAACAATGTTGGCTTATAAACCATTCTATGGTAAGCAACTTGTATTGTACCCACTATAATAAGGATCATTATCATTAGACTTTATTGATTTATTATGTCTAGATGTTGGCGGTTTCTTTGGTGTACTCACCAAACATAAACTTCTGGATAGAGTAGTTGAAAATCTATTGATACTTTTTTAAAATCTAATATATTATATAATTTTGGAAGGCTTTGTACTAGGTGATGCCACGTGGCACTATGTAGTTGTGTGCCATGTGTCATCTCACTTGGCACCAATTCATGCGCTGCCATGGTATCTCAAACGGTAAATGTTACCCTTAAAAATAAAAACTCTCATTAAAAACACCCTATTCACCTAGAAAGTAATGAGAAAATGATGAAGGATATGAAAGAATTTTTGTTATATATATGAGAATTTTGGACCAAAACGACCCACTTTTTGAAAGTTTTTACCAAAACGACCCACTTTTGAAAGGTTTTACCAAAACGACCCACTAAGGTCAGCGACCTTAGTGAAAACAGGGTCGCTAACTGAATTAGCGAGTGTATACTTGGCCTTTTTCTTCACGTTTCACCACTTGGAGAAAAATCTGAAGAAAAATTCAAGTATACACTCGCTACCTCAGTTAGCGACCCTGTTTTCACTAGGGTCGCTAACTCAGTTAGCGAGTGTGGTACAAATGAATTGAGGAAAAATATATTTTGGCTTGAATTATAAAAAAATCATTGGGTTTAGAGTTGCTATCTCAGTTAGCGAGTGTGTTTGTACCACATTCACTAACTGAGATAGCAAGTGTATTGACTTGAAGAAAAATATATTTGATTTAGACTCGCTATCTCAGTTAGCGAGTGTAGTACAAACACACTCGCTAACTGAGATAGAGAGTCTCAACCCAATTCGTTTGTACCACACTCGCTAACTCAGTTAGCTAGCGACCTTAGTGAAAATAAGGTCGCTAACTGAGATAGCAAGTGTATACTTGGTTTTTTTCTTCAGGTTTCACCATTTGAAAAAAAACTGAAGAAAAAGGCCAAGTATACACTCGCTAACTCAGTTAGCGACCTTGTTTTCACTAGGGTCGCTAACTGAGTTAGCGACCCTAGTTGTTTTGGTAAAAACTTTCGAAAAGTGGGTCGTTTTGGTCAAAAATTCTATATATGAAGTCACTTTTAAATTTCAGCCATAGGGGCCAAAATTTTGTTTCGGCTAGCTTGACGATATGAAATCGCAGATTTTATGCTCGATATCGTTTTGGACCGAAATATGTAGATTTCAGCCAAAATTGCCACACTATCGGCCGAAATATCATATAAGTCTTTCAATATAGGATCTTAAGCTAAGATAATGTGAGGATTTTCTCTCTATTGTGTGTATATGCAAAGTCAAGTAAGTCTATTAACTTAGGCAGTTAAAATCGATTTCTGGAACTAATCGGTCTAGGAGAGATTAATGATTAATCGGATAATCGGAAAATAATCGAGAATTAAATCAGGAAAATCTTGTGTGTGTATATATATATAGTCCTCTTCCGTTGTGCACTAGGCCGTCGTGTGCACTCGGCCTTCCCATCTTCGTATTGACGATCCGAACCGTTCACATTGATCTACACATCTAAATTAGTCTAAATATGTAAAATCAAATCATCTGAAATTCATTTGCCCATCCATTAAAGTGTTACAAAATTGTATGACTGAAAATCGTTGTTTTTATAGTCACATGATAGATAAGCAAGTGAATTTCAAATGATTTGATTTTACATATTTAGACTAATATAGATGTGTAGATCAATATGAACGGTTCGAATTGTCAATACGAAGGCGGGAAGGCCGAGTGCACACGGCGGCCTAATGCACAACGGAAGGGGACTATATATATATATATATATATATATATATATATATATATATATATATATGAGCACCATTGCAAACGGATCCCATGCAAACGGGTATGCAAACCACTGAAGCCGTTGTTAGAAACAACGGCTAAGGTTATACCTTTGCCATTGTTCCAAAACGACTTAGGTTATAAACCTAAGTCGTTGTTCCGAATATACGGCTTAGGTTCAAAATAAACGAAGCCGTTGTTCGGAACAACGGCTACAATGGTTTGCAACAGAGCATTGCGCTCTCTCTCTCTCTCTCTCTCTCTCTCTCTCTCTCTCTCTCTCTCTATATATATATATATATATATATATATATACCTTTGCCAGTTATACTTTTGCCATTGTTCCAAAACAACGGCTTAGGTTATAAACCTAAATCGTTGTTCCGAATATAACCTAAGCCGTTGTTCCGAACAACGGCTTAGGTTCAAAATAAACGAAGCCGTTGTTCGGAACAACGGCTACAGTGGTTTGGCAATAGAGCATTGCACTCTCTCTCTCTCTCCTAAAACTATAATGAGATTATCAAATAGAAACATATAGTTATAGGAAAAAGAAGAGTATTTGATTTAAGCTGAGTTTAAATTCTGGATGTGGGTCGAGTCAGGTTTGCTGGTTGATTCCAGCAAACAAAAACAATCGAGGAGAATGACCAACACGAGCAATAAGAGGTGCAGCATATGCGAGTCAGTCAAGTTTCCGTTGGCACAAAAGGAGCGACTGCGGGTCAGGTTTGAGTTTACGCGAGGAAGAAGAAGAGCGACGACGGGTCGAATTTGGGTTTGCGCAGGAAGAAGAGACAGCGACAGAACGGGTTTGGGTTTGCGCAAGGACCAGAAGCGGTCTAGATTTTGAATTTTGATTTGAGTTTGAGTTTGGGCCAGATTTAGCCCAAATAATACAAACAAGCATGAAAATTAAAGGAAATGATTTAATCGGTTAAGCAGTCACCTAAAATCAATCAATTAACCACTAATCAGCTGATTAAACGTAACCCGATTAAATCGCTAACAATTGAAATATTGAAAATCGCTTAGCCTTTGATTAGTGATTAATCGGACGATTAATCGAATTTTAACTGCATAGCTATTAACTAATACATTGTTTTCTAATCAATGCAAATTAAATTTAGTTATATACTTATATTACATTCTGCAAATATTTATCGTGATTGATTCACGTTATTAGTTACATTATACAATATTTTATATAATAAATGATATGTAGAACATATAATATCTTGTTTAGTAACAAAAAAATATGTTTATTGTGTGTCCGAAATGAACATCCTAGATGATTACATTTTCCTGAGATCTCCGATCCGAGATGAAACACCCCATTGCCAAGATAGGTCCGAAATTTGAGATTTAAAACCTTATATGAAGTTAATTTATTAATATACTATATTTCCTATTTTTTTCACCAATTCTTACTCCTCACTCCTACAACTAAGTGCTCCATCTATTTATATTTATATTCGCTAATTATTTGTTTATCTTATTGTAAAAAGAGTTCTGATTTGTTTGTTTTAATAGATTTTGGCAATGTGAAGAATATCCAATTACTCTTAGGGCGGCTTTACTTTTTGAGATATTTAAAGCTATGGGTATTTTTCCCCTTCTTTTTAGATCCTAATGTACATTAGTAATTTATTTTAATACGTTAAAATTTTAATTTTTTTGCATTGCCATCATTTTTGTTAACTATTTTAATTAATTAATTTAAGAGAATTTGTTTGGTTTGATATTCCTTCCAACCAAGCATAAATAAAATTTATTGAAAATTAGAAGAAGAAGAAGAAGAAGAAGAAGAAGAACATAAATCTAAATTAATTTAATTAGTCTCATTTTGCTTTTAAGTAGAGAATCTATTGGATCTCAACAAACAATTAATGAAGGGCAACATGCTTAAGTTGTATCTTTGTGAAGGGAAAAGGGTGGTGGTGTTAATTCAATATAATTTGCGAAGTTTTAAGTTTTTATATTGCTTTTTTTCTTTAGACATTTTTCCTTAATATTATTCATGTGGTTCGTGTATATATAATATTAAACGGGTTGTGTGTTGAAAATTTGGTGAAGAGGACTAAAAATTGGAGACCATATTCCTTGAATGGGGAACCAAATGAACGAGTTCTTTTGATATAATTTAAACGCTAAAGGAGAGTATATGTTGTAAGAATAGAAAAACGAGAATGACATGGTTTTAATATGTGTTTGCATGGAATATGTCTTCGACGCTCATTTTAGTTTTCTTTGGAAAATTTATACTCAATATTCCAAACACGGTTGTTTTCTAGCTATCAAACACATCTAGAAGGGTATCCAAAATAACCAAGTATCACAATATGAAGAAAATATACACTCAAAACTTTCATAATCGAGGTTGTGCATTGCCCAGTTAAATGCTAGTCAAGTATTATATGTTCTTCAAAATTAAGGATACTAACTCGAAACTTGTCTGCACAGTTTTTTAATCTCGAGTTGCGTGGGGCACCAACGCAAACATTACTATAAAACCAAAACAAAACTATGTGTATCCCATCTCCCTTCCTTCCCCAACCACCAAAGAAGAGGAAAAAAATCCAAGAAAAGTACAGATTCAGCCACGTAGATGGTAGGAAGGGCGAGGTGGGTCTGGAAGCGGGCAAACCTCCAAGTTGTACCTAGGCATCGGCATTAACTAGAACGCGTATCGATGGGGATTTGTCGACAAGGTGTATGACATCCTCACCACTCAGGTGGTCTTCACCACCATTGTCTCCGCCGTCACCATCATGTACACCTATGAACGATCTCTTATTTGCTATCTTCGTTGTCGTCCTCCCTTTCATCTATAAGCAAAACCCTTAGGCCTTCATGATTTTGTGTGTGTGGGTGTGTGTGTTTTTGATAAATCCCCAAAGCGAATCTGGGGATTATCGCGATTACTTCAAGTAGCGACCACCATTTCAAATTAACAACTAACAGCAACAATCTACAAGTAAAGAACAGGGAAAGACAATTTAATTCATTTCATCAACATAACCCATACATTACACTCTGTTTACATATATAGAAGAAGGATAAGGAGAAAGGTGCGGTAGAAGGGATCTAATCAGTGACTGCCACCTCACCGTGCGTATTGCACGTGCTGCTACAGAAAAAACGGATGCCACTCCCCCCAACTGCTTCTCACTGTAGCCGGCCCCCCCTCGGGGCCTTCTCCACTTGCGAACAGCCACGTGGACCGTGAGCGCCAAGAAATCGCTCGGATGGGGGCTTTATTGCAAGATTTCCCTACACTTTGCAGAATAACCCATAAAAGAAAGATAATGTCTCGGGGACTGATACGGGAACCCTGAGGACTGAAACGCAACATCCAGTTTTTTTATTTCTTCAGATACAGTTGTTTAACAAACTGTATCATTCCTCCCTTGTTGAAATGGAGCTTCCATGATTCCTCGAAAATCAGGGAAGCAATTATACACATCCCAAAACTCATCCCAAGTTGCATCATCTTCTTCACCGCCCTTCCATTAATTAACACCTCGGTTATTGCCACTCCCTTCTTCCCTGTCATCTTGCAGCTCAATATTTTCTCAGGTTCAATCAAATCTTCATGAAAATAGAGAGGATGGGTCTGTTGTAGCTTACTTGGATCTCCAATGTGTTTCTTCAACTGCGAAATGTGGATAACGTCATGGATGTTCGCATTTTGGGGAAGTTGCAATCGGTATGCTACTGGACCAATTCTCTCAGTAATGGCATAAGGGCCATAATATAAGTGTGAAAGCTTATGTACTCTTCTCCCTCCAACTGAGATTTGACGGTAAGGTTGTAGCTTCAAATACACAGTCACCCACTTAGAAGAACTCCCTATCTGTTTTATGTTTGTCCGCGACTTTCTTCATTCTTTCTCTAGCCTTCTTCAATTTGTCTTTCAGAATTTGCAAAGTGATGTCGCGCTCCACCAAGCAATCTTCCACTTGTGATTTTGCAGTGTGAGGCACATATGTTAGCAGCATGGGGGGCAAATTACCATATAGTATCTGATAGGGTGAGAGCTTTGTGGAACTGTGAGGGTTGGTGTTGTGCCAGTACTTTGCCCATGGCAATAGGCTCATCCAACTACTAGGTTTATAAGCGCAAAGCATCGGAGGTAGGTCTCTAGCACCCTGTTCGTAACTTCGGTCTGGCCATCGTTTTGGGGATGGAACGAGGTGCTTATACACAATTGGGTGCCCTGAGATTTGGAAAATCTCCCTCCAAAATATACTTGTGAAGTTAGGATCATGGTCACTGACTATGGATTTGGGGATTCCATAGAGTTTGATCACCTGGCTGACAAAGACCTCTGCTACTTGTTTAGCTGTAAAAGGGTGTTGCAGGCCGATGACGTGACTGTACATGGAGAGTCGATCGACCACCACCAGAATAGTAGTTTTACCTGCACTTTTAGGAAGGCCCTCTACAAAATCCATGCTCATGTCCTCCCAAACTGCAGCAGGTATAGGTAGGGGTTGGAGTATGCCTGCGAAAGATTGACTCATGTACTTACTGTGTTGGCATACTTCACATTCTCTGATATATAGCTTTATCATATGTTTCATCCCTAGCCAATAAGTTACCTGCCTTAGTTTAAGCCATGTCTTCTAATACCCAAAATGCCCTCCTTGTTGTGAGTCGTGGTAGTGCAAGAGCAACTCCTTAGTAGTTGCAGATGAGGGATTAAGCAATGCTCTCCCTTAGTAATACACAAGCCCGTGTTGAATATTATACTTGTTAGCAAGTAATTCCCCTTTAGCTATTTTATCAGAGATGTCCTAATAAAAAGGATCTTGCTTCACCTCTTGCTTGAGTGTTTCCAACCATCTTGGATGTATACAGTTACTACCTGCAGACTTGACTCCTCAAATCTTCTCGACAAACTATTTGCCCCAACATTATCTACCCCTTTCTTGTACTCGACCCTATACTGGTAACCATGGAGCTTCCACAACCAGTGTGTTGCGCCTCGATGTCCAATCTTTGTTCCAATAGGTGTTTGAGTGGCTTATGATCAGTTTTGATCATAAATACCCTCCCTAACAAATAATGTCGCCACTTCTTTACTGCTAATAGAATAGCAAGCATTTCTTTCTCGTAGGTTGACTAGTGTTTGTTCTTCCCCTTGAGTTCCAAGCTTAGATAAGCTATCGGATGCTTTTGTTGTGTTAAGATAGCACCTATCCCAGTACCTGCAGCATCACATTCTAAAACAAATGGCAAGCTGTAGTTTGGTAGTTGGAGTACTGGTCAAGTAGTGAGGATCCGCTTCAGCTTCTTGAAGGCCTCTTAAGCGGTCTCCGACCATTTGAAGGCTCCCTTCTTGGTGAGTGCACCAAACGGAGCAGCAATTGTAGCATACTTCTCTATGAATTTGCGATAGTATCCTGTTAAGCCCAAAAACCTTCTCAAAGCCTTGAGACTCTGAGGGGTTGGCCAAGCTTGTACTGCCTCCAGCTTGTACTGCCTCCACCTTGCTAGGGTCCACCGCAACTCCTTTATCAGAGACAATATGTCCAAGATAAGCAACTTCACTGACCCCAAACACCCACTTGCTTCTCTTCGCTACAAGGAGTGATTCTCTAACAATTGCAGCACAAGTTTTAAGTGAGCTTGATGCTCAGGCCATGACTTGTTGTAAACAAAGATGTCATCAAAGAAAACCAATACGAACTTTCTCAAATATGGTCTAAAGATCTCATTCATCAAGTATTGAAATGTAGAGGGGGCGTTAGTCAAGCCAGATGGCATGACCAAGTACTCGTAGTGGCCTTTGTGGGTTTTGAATGCGTTTTGTGAATGTTTGCCTCCATCCTAATTTGGTGGTATCCACTTCTCAGTTCCATTTTGCTGAACAAGATGGCTCCATGAAGCTCATCTAAAAGCTCATCAATAATAGGGATAGGGAATTTATCCTTGATAGTCACCTTGTTAAGTGCTCGATAGTCAACGCACATTCTCCAAGTACCATCATGCTTTTTAACTATCACAACTGGTGAGGCGTAGGAGCTGGTGCTAGGTCTAATGATCCCTGATTGAAGCATCTCTCTTATCAGCCTCCCAATCTCGTTTTTCTGATGCCAAGGGTACTTGTATGGACGCAGACTTACAGGTTGGGCTTGGTTGTGAAGAGTGATCTTATGGTCATGGGCTCTTGGTGGGGGGAGTGTTGTTCGCTCCTGGAACACCCCTGCATACTCCTCTAGCAGCTTAGAAAGTTCAGGAGGCATTTTGAGAGGGAGAGGATCCTCGATCGGAACTGCAGTAACCTGCAGCAACAAGCCCTTCTTCACATATTTCAAAGTTTTAAGCAGAGATTTCGCAACTGATACATCCATTTCTCCACTATTGATTCCCCTCATCACTTTGATCTCCCCTTCTTGCTCAAAATGAAGAGAATAGTCTTTAAAACTTAACCACATTCGCCCCCAAAATCAATTGACTGGTGCCTAAGGGAAGCATATAAAAATCAGTCACAATGTGAACTCCTTGACATAGAAACTCTACACTCCTTGGCATAGACCTTCACATTGCAGCTTATCCCCTCCAGCAATTGTAACTTCAAAGGCTACTCCCCTCACCATTGGCAGCTTAACTCTCTTGGCCAGCTGAGAGTCCACAAAGTTATGTGTTGATCCCGTGTCGAACAACGCATACACCTCCTTCCTTGCAATTGTACCTTGGAATTTAAGAGTTTGGGGAGCATCAGCTCCTATCATGGCATGTAAAGAAATGGTAGGGTCTATCTGAGGACTTGCAGCAGCTTGTATCTAGTTGAGGTTTGCTTCGAGGCCGTCATCTAATCCCTGCTCCTCTTCCCCCGACATAGCTTCCACTTCATTACCCTCCAGATCCCCTTCTATAAGCATAAGTGTTCGACCCCTACATATGTGACCCTTAACCCATTTTTCCTCGCATCTAACGCATAATCCCCTCGCTTTTCTGTCTGCCACAAACTTATTAAATTGGGTCTCTTTAAAAGTAAGTCCTCCTTTGGCTTCCATTGCTGGGGTTTTTGTAAAAGTAGGTCCTCCTTTGGCTTCCATTGCTGGGGGTTTTGTAGTTTCAGCTGAGCTCTTCATTGTGGGTGTGTACCCTAATTTGATCCCCCCTTCCTTGATACTTGGCTCCCTTCCTCTGACACATCAAGAGTCTCGCGTGCCTGAGCCTCCTATATGCCATAATGACAGTGAGGGGATGCTTAAGTAGCACCTCCTGCTGGATCTCCTCTTTAAGCCACGAGATGAAACAATCAACCAAAATAGGCATAGCTAGTGGTCGACTCAAGTGACTACTTTATGAACTCCCTATGGTAAACATGCACATTAGTAGTCTGATGCACTTTCAACAAGGTTGCAGTAGGGTTGTGAAGCTCCGCAGGCCCAAATTGCAATAGCATCTCTCGTTTCAGAGTTTCCCACAGCACCTCCATGTCGTACTGTCTCTTGAACCATCTCCACCACATCAAGGCCTCCTCTCTCAGAAAATATACACTGAAATCTACCTGGTGTCGAGCGTCAATCCCTTGAGTTTCAAAATGATGTTCCAAATGAAAAATCCAGTTCGAAACATCTCCCGTACCGTCGAAGACAGGGATCTCTAACTTGGTATGCTTGGGGTACCCAAAATTATACCTCTCATGCTCCTCATTATTTCTTCGGTACCAACGCCTATCATCACCACGCCAACTCCGGCCATTGGGGTTTTGCCCTGGAGGGGGAAAGGGAGGGGGTGGATAAACACCAGTGGGATTCGGTGTTGGGTTCGCCCCATTTACACCCCTGGGATGATCTCCTCTGACTGCCATCCCTTCCAGTATACCCTAGATGTGTTCGATCTGCATTTGCATTCGGCTCCCCATCGCCTTGATATCATCAGTGAAGTTACCCATCGACACCTCAATACCTTCCATCCTTCTCTCAAGATTAGTCATCTTTTGAGCATCAACACCCGCATGGGAAATGCTCGCACTGACTGGCTCGGAGATCCAAGTTCAGAGTTAGATCCAGACTCAAGGATTGGTGAGCTCTTGATCGGATTTGTGGGTTGCATGGGCCCTGATACCATTGATAAATCCCCAAAGCGAATCTGGGGATTATCACGATTACTTCGAGTAGCGACCACCATTTTAAATTAACAACTAACAGCAACAATCTAAAAGTAAAGAACAGGAAAGAAAATTTAATTCATTTTATCAACATAACCCATTCATTACACTCTGTTTACATATATAGAAGAAGGAGAAGGAGAAGGAGAAAGGTGCGGCAGAAGGGATCCAATCAGTGACTGCCACCTCACCGTGCGTATTGCACGTGTTGCTACAGAAAAAACGGACGCCGCTACCCTCAACTGCTTCTCACTGTAGCTGCCCCCCCCCCCCCTTCGAGGCCTTCTCCACTTGCGAACCGCCATGTGGACCTTGAGCGCCAAGAAATCACTCGGATGGGGGCTTTATTGCAAGATTTCCCTACACTTTGCAGAATAACCCATACAAGAAAGATAATGTCTCAAGGACTTATACGCGAACCCTGAGGACTAAAACGCAACACTCAGTTTCTTTATTTCTTTGGATACAATTGTTTAACAAACTGTATCAATTTTCTTTTTTCGTTTTTCCTTTTGTTTCCTTTTGTTGCATAGATGTAGAGTTATTGAATTTGGTGGGACTGAAAAAAGGAGGAATTGGATATTTTGTTGAAAGTTTTGAGATCTTGAAATTTGGGGAAACTGAAAATGGAGGCGACGGGCTTTTGGAAGTTTATGCAAGATCAGGATTAGAATGGTATTTGAATTTGTGGTAGGAAATCTAGGATGTGAGAAATGGTACTGAACATTTCGTTCCGGTATGTAATTCGCAGGGGAAGAAGGGATAGTATGCAAGTCAGTCTCCTCTTCTAGGGTTTCTAATACTAAAACACACCCTTAAATGATCACCACTTCCCTAATAGTATCAATTTTCGTGATCACTGCCTCATACTCAAACAAGAAGTAGCATGTAAGATTGAAACTATTCCCTTCAAATCCAAGAACAACGCAAAAAAATCAGTATGGAAAAAATGGGAAGAAAACAACTAGGTCATAGAAAAAACCAGACCAGTAGGCGTGCTCGCAACCTTTTACCAGTGCAGTCTCCTCCATTAATATCTTATCCAAGCAAATCGCGCAAACTCCGTAATTTCTTCCTCCATCATCAGAGCCATTGCAGTTGACGCTCTTCTTCTCTCCATCCCCCACCTAATTACATCACATAAGGTTAAAATCCCCAAAATTTATGAATACCCCAAAAGCTCAAGAAACATAACCAATTAAATCAATCAAAGAAATATCGAAATGGAACAAATCTAATCACCTGTGACTCGATTTGGGGAGGAAAAGCAATCTCGGTGGAGCTCGAGGCCTCCATTAGGGCCCGGCGCTTAGTTGGAGCAGGACGGGAAACCAACGGAGTGATGAGAGAGAAAGGTTGCTACTCTTCGTGCTCGCTCATCAAATACAGAACAAGGGAGGGGAAATTAGAAGTGGAAGATGAAAGATGCGAATTTTTATTGGGGAAATTTAACGGTAAGAGGGTTTTTTTTTTTTTTCTTTTTTAGATTTGGATTTTATTTATGTTTGTTGATTTCTATTAAAATACTATATATGCCCGTGGGCACGTGCCAACGATACAGCATACAAAAAGTCTAGCATACGAAAAGTCTTGTAAATAGTAAAACACCAATTACGTAGCTCAAGTTTGAATAGTATGATGATAATAAGTTGTAAATAAAAGTCCATGTTTCCAGTAGTATATGTTGAAAAATAATGAAATATGGGCATGTAAAATTCAATTTATTAGAACTTTGAGGGTGAAAATGATGAAATTTAACTTTTGAGGAGATATTTGTTATTTTCAATATAATATGAGTAATAAAAAATATGAAAATTTACAAACCTGAAATCTGAAAATCTAAATTTCTAAGTAAATAGAGTAAGAATGAGATAGGAGAGAGAAAGAAAGAAAAAAATATGAAAAAGTGGAGAAAGAAGAGAGTAGTAAAAAAGTAATGAGTTTTTTAGTTTTAGGAGAAAAAAATTTGTTTTGGAGGGAAAATATGTTTTAGGATGGTGAATCTGAGCCGTTGATTTGTTTTCAATTGAAGGAGAGTCACTTGATAGCTTTTCTTTGTGTTTTATTATATAGATAAGAATCTGTTCAAGCGGTATTAATATAACCCTGTGCAATATATTGCACATAATTTTTTTTAAAAATAAGAAATTAAGAAAAAAAATTTGAAAATTTCTCTAATAACATTTATACAATATTGCACGTTTTTTAATGTCTGATAAAGTTATATGATTGCACTTCAAAATTTGGATGGAAAAATAGTGGGGAATAGCCTCCTTTATTTGCTCTTTTTTTTGTTTTTAAAAGGAAAAATTAGAAAAATTCTTAGACCAAAAGTGGTTTAGCATAATATCTCTAATCTTTAATCTCTAATCTCTATCTAATATTATAATGGGAGAAAGCCTTAGTGTCATTTGTGAATCTATCAACACGTGCATTACACGTGCATAACTAATGTGAAGGAGATCCCAGGTTTGAGTCCTCACTACGTCAGACTGTTTACTTTAAATTTTGGCTAAAATTGAAAAACCCCCCCTAAACTATCCCATATCTGCAGAAAACCTCACTCACCTTTTTATTATGCTGAAAATCGCACTGAACTATTGGTGCAAAAAACCCCACCATGACACTGTTAGGGTTCAGTTAGTTTTTTGTCACGTGCTATGCACGTGACTCACTAAATGTCCAAAATACCCCTGACTGTGCCTTCTTCCCTTATTTTCTTCCTCTTTTCTTCAGAACCCATTCTTTCTCTCCCAAAATAAAACCCTATTCCCAAATCAGCCCTACTATCTACACCGTCCAACTCCCAAATCAACCCAATCATAATCAAAAGCAAATCCCGACCGGACGACGCCATCCACTGGACGTCGCCATCGACCGGACGTGGTCTTCCAGGCATCGAAGTCGAGTTCCTGACGCCATCAAGTGGAGGCCACTCACGTAATTCAGTCGAACGATCCAATGTCAGGTGATTTGCTCACACTAATGAATTATATTTGACCTCTATCCGATCTCGTTTTCTCGTTTATTTGTCGATTTGATTATTTCAATGTTTGCATTTGTGTACACGCTGTCACGCCCCACTTCCCAAAAATAAGGAATACGAGCACGTAATAAAAGCCCAGCGAATGATTATTATCATTCTTAAGCTGTTTCAAGAAATCTTTGCAACACATCATAGAATTTATCAGAGTCGGAAGCAAAAGTGGAACCAACATGCAACATCGAATCAAATTTACCAAAAGAAATTACTTGAAATCAAATACCATGTTCTCGAATAAATCAGAGTCTGGAAAAACAATATTCTGGGTCACATCGCCCAAATACAAATAATATCAAAGTCTCAAAACACGAGAATAATACAAGTCTCACGAATACAGTATTGTTCTAGCACGATACAAGAAATGGTAATAATCAAAAGCAACTAATACTCTAAGTCTCTAACACCACCTTGAATCTGTTCTCCATAATCTGCAATTTATCGAATGCAGGAAAGAGAAAAAGAGAAAACACAAGTACCCGTCAATTGCAAGTCCAGGTCACAAATAGAGTAGGATACAAGCACATGAAATGGGGAAAACTAACTAGCACATGGTATATGTATGATGTCAACCTAGACAACTAGCATGGTAAAAGTGTCAAGTGTATACAGCATAACTCAAGTGTCAAGCAAACAAGTATCCTATAACATGCATCAAGTGTCAAGTGTGGTGTAATCATGTATCAAGTATCCAGTTTCAGGTTATCAAGTCTCATGTAAACAAGTCTCATGTATCAGGTGTCGGGTATCAAGCAAGCAAGTATCATGTCAAGTATCTTATTCAAGTATCATGTTCAAGTCTTGTGTGATTACTATCTAGGTAGCACGACATGCACCCCACCCTACATGGTTGCTACAACACAACAGTTTTGCTTTAGATTTCATAGGGGACCATACAGGGCAGTGTACTCAGGTATTCACAGAATCACAGAACTTGGTCGGTAAACTTGATCGGTAAGCTTGGTCGGTAACTTGGTCGTTAACTTGGTCGGTAAACTTGGTCGGTAAGGAAACACAAGTCTCCTTCCGAGTACACGTTTCTGCACTATCCACTACTAGATCTGTCACATTAAACTCCGGCTTGATTACTTTTATTATTATTCTCAAACAGGCAGGTATAAGCATGAAATAGTGTCAAACTTGTTAGGGTTATATACTGAAAGCATCACTTTTGTATTAACTTTATTTCCTTATTTTTTTGAATGAGAATCATATGGGCATATGTTTGCATATTGTGTTTATTATAATATTAATGCAAGTGTCTGATATTCTATAAGGTTGATAATATGGTGTGAGGTGACACACAGAAGATCATATTACCAGTTCCCTATGGAATATATAAATAGTTCACAACCTAGACGGACTTGGACAATCCATTGGAAAGGTTGTAGTGTAATCTGGTATTAGTCTGTCTTGACTATAGGTTTACACTAGTACACTTTGTGTGTATTGAACAGGACCACTTGAGGTTGTTCTCTTTGTACTGACTACAAAAGAGAACAAACACCTCTGTTATTATGGATGCTTATGCTCTTAATCCAGATATAATAACAGACATGTATATGCAGTGTGCATTACTTTGACTCATAAAAAAGTGAGATTCATTATGGATCAACAACCTCTATGAATTGGGTAATAGCATTGTATGTATGATGGGCTGTTGATTGTAAAAGGAATCCATGTCCCGATACGTCGGGTTGATGATGTCCCCTTAAGGAGCTCATAAGGATTGTCATGTAAACCCTGCAGGTGGATTACATCCGACATGACAAATAAAGTTGAGTGGTACTACTTAAGGATAAAAGATGTTGATCAATGTAGTTGTCAGTAACTTAATTTGATCGACGGACATTCGATATCTTAACATGGGGAGTTGAACGAGCATAAAATAAAAGGAGCCCATAAATATAATTTGGGATTAGGAAGGTAGTGCAACAATAGCTCCTTAGTGGACCGAGCTATTGTTAATGGGCCTGGGTTGTGTGTTCGGGCTGAACACGGGATACCCAGATCCGTTAGGAGACCTAACCCTAATTTCTCCTCATGGTCCCTGCCGTAGCCTTATATATATCCTCTATTTCTCTGGCCGTCATTGACAATCTGAAATATAAGATTTTTCTCAAAACTCGTGATTCACGAAAGGGGAGAAAGAGAGGTCAGCCAAGAAGAGAAGAAAGGTTGGGAGATCGTCGCCCACACGACGTCCAACCCGAGAAAGGAATACGTGCAGAAGATCTTGGGGTCGCTGTCGTCTTCTTCTCACCGCAGGTATAATTTGTGAACCCTAGTTTCCGCTGTATAGGGTTAGATCACAATTAAGCAATCTGTTTATCTTTAACGATCGATACGCACACCAATCCGTAGTCCTGGGATTCATCTCAGTTCCATCAATTGGTATCAGAGCCGGTATTGGATCTGCGTATTGATTGTTACATCCATGTTGTCCAATAAAACTTGTGTTGCATGATAGTCGGTAGATGTAGATCTGTTCTAGATGTAGATCTGTTCTAACTCGGTTTTGCAGGCATCTTAGATCCAACTATTATGGTCCAATGCATGTTTTGTTTGTGTTGTTGTTGTTTTGTGGATGTAATTATTGTGTTGTTGTTGTTTTGTGGATGTAATTAATATCACGAGGGTTGATCGTGCTTATAATTTTAATTTTTCAATCTAGATTATGTGTGAACTCCTTCGGGAGGCATAGGATTGATGTAATTTTAATTTTTCAATCTTGATTATGTATGAACTCCTTCGGGAGGCATAGGATTGATGTAATTTTAATTTTTTTTTGATCGATCGTGATGGCGGCGGTGGCTGTTTCTGACGCCGGAGGAGTTGCTGTTTCAGGCAGTCCGGAGATCGACAGATGGTTTCGATGAAGAAATCGGGCAGCCAAACCTTTTTTTTTTTTTTTTAAATCGGGGCGCTGCCCCGAACCCCGCGACCTGACCGGCGAACCCCGTATAGCTCCGCGCAGGGTCAGATTTGGGCTTCGCACAGTCGGGGAAGGATCAGGAAAGATGGCCATAATAGTTGGATATTTATTTTCAAATTTATTGCCATTATTGCTTATTCTGATTATGCATGCTTATTATATTGTGATTTTTTTTTTTGAAAAAACTAGGATCACATTAATAATGGACAACATGGACATAAATTAACTAGTAGAAAAACCCTCATTGTTAACTAACTAAGTGGGAGAGGGAATTCTTTTAACATGAATCCCACGGTCTCCATTGCTGGTTTGTAGGTGATATAATTATACTTGCGTGTTGGCTTTAGTGCCTTCCTCCATATCGGATGAGTATAATTATGGATTACCAGTATAAACTTCCTTAGGGATAATTATAGAAAGTTACCTAGTATGTGTTCACTTCTCCATCTGAAGGAACTCAATACAAGATAATGGACTTAGTATTAAGCAATGGTATACACTTAGATGCAAATAATGGTATCCTCCCCATCGGAGTCACTGCTATTATTTGTAGGACCAAAGCAAGACCAACAGATTAATTTTATTTGTCATAAAGTTGTGTTGACATGATAGTAAAATTAATAGGAAAAACCTACTTGAACAAATATTGAATTTGTATACGTCCACACTATCGTGGCATGCTAAATTCATGGTGTTTAAGGTGTTGGTGAATTTTTTTTTATTATTGTTTTGAGGGAATCAATATTTAATTAATTCAAAAGGTTATGCCCTACATAATTTTTTATTTTATGTGATTCTCAGGATTTCAAAAATGGGTTCTTTCAGTCCACTTATGGTGATTCTTAAAGAAAACAAACTTACTGGACCTAATTATATTGACTGGAAACGTAACTTGGATATTGTCTTAACTGCTGAAGAGTACAAATTTGTACTCAGTGAAGTATGCCCACCTAAGCCTGATGCTGACTCTGATGAAGAGGCCAAAGAGGCTTATAAGAAGTGGAATAAGGCAGATGAGATGGCGCGGTGTTACATTTTGGCATCTATGTCAAATGTACTGCAGCATCAGCATCAGGCCATGTCCACAGCTTATGATATGATGTACAACCTTAAGGAACTCTTCGGACATCAGAGTAGAGCAGCTAGGCAATTTGCTATGAAGAGTTTGATGAATGCATCTATGGCTGAGGGGACACCAGTAAGGGATCATGTTCTCAAGATGATGGGTCATCTAAATGAGATGGAGATCCTTGGTGCTGAAATCGATGGGGAAACCCAGGTCGATATCATTCTCGGGACTCTGCCTAAAAGTTTTGACTCGTTTTGCCTTAATTACAACATGAACAAAAGGTTGTATACTTTGTCAGAACTTGCAAATGAACTACAGGATGCTGAAGCTCTCTTCAAGCAGAATGCCCATGTTTATGTAACTGAAAAGGTCTCTACTTCTAAGCCGAAAGGTGGTAAGAAGAAGAAAGTTCAGAAACAAGTAAACTCAGCAAAGAAGGGCATGGGACCTCAAGGCGCTGTGAAAAAGCCGAAAGGCAAGTGTTTCAAGTGCAAAGGGTCAGGGCATTGGAAGACTGACTGTCCACTTCTCAAACAAAAGAACAAAGAAGGTATATCTCATTTACTAGTTGTTGAAACATGTTTAGCGGTGCTATCTACCGGCACCTGGTGTGTAGATACAGGAGCCACTAATCATGTCTGCAATACATTGCAGGGGTTCCAGGAAACCAGACGGCTGAGTGATGGAGAGATATGCTTGTTTATGGGTGACGCTACAAGAGTAGCGGCCGTTGCAGTAGGAGATGTTATTTTATCTTTTGGCAAAAATAAGTCTTTGACATTGAGAGATTGTCTTGATGCACCTTCACTTAGAAGGAATTTAATTTCTGTTTCTATGTTAGTTAAGGATGGATATTCAGTTTATTTTAATGACAATATTGTTATTAGAAAAAATAAGCATTTTATCTGTTCTGGTGCATTGGTTGATAATCTATATGTCATTAATCCTATTTCGCCCACAATGCAACTTATGGAAATGAATAATATGTCTTCTAACATAAATAAGAGAAAAGAACCTTCTTGTATGAACCAAACATATCTTTGGCACTTGCGATTGGGGCATGTTAACCTAAGAAGGATTCAAAGACTGGTTAAAGATGGACCTTTGAGTTCATTGGAAGTGGAGGCACTACCAGTCTGTGAATCCTGCTTGGAAGGTAAAATGACCAATAGGCCTTTCAAGGCAAAGGGGTATAGGGCCAAAGATGTGTTGGAATTGGTTCATTCTGATTTGTGTAGGCCCATGACTGTCCAGGCTAGAGGTGGCTTTGAATATTTTGTCACATTTACTGACGATTATTCAAGGTATGGATACATTTATTTGATGCGCCGTAAGTCTGAGTGCTTTGAGAAATTCAAAGAGTACAAGGCAGAAACGGAGAAGCGTCATGGAAAATGTATCAAGTCATTACGTTCAGATCGTGGTGGCGAGTATCTCTTTGGGGAGTTTAGGGACTATTTGTCAGAGGCTGGGATTACATCCCAATTATCAGCACCTGGAACACCCCAACAGAATGGTGTAGCAGAAAGAAGGAATAGGACTCTTATGGAGATGGTTAGATCAATGATGAGTTATTCAGATTTACCAGATTCGTTTTGGGGATATGCCTTAGAAACTGCAGCTTATATTTTGAACTTGGTTCCTTCTAAGTCAGTACCAATTACTCCCACAGAACTGTGGACTGGGCGTAAGCCTAGTCTGAAACATGTTCGGATTTGGGGTAGTCCAGCACACGTGCTGAATGGGAAAGCCGATAAGTTGGAATCTCGTACAGAAGTACGCTTGTTTGTAGGCTATCCAAGAGGAACGAAAGGTGGTTTATTTTATAGTCCTAAGGATCAGAAGGTCATTGTTAGCACCAATGCTCGATTCTTAGAGGAAGACTATGTAATGAACCACAAACCCATAAGTAGAGCTGTTCTAGAAGAACTGAGAGGTGAGACACCAAATACTTCAGTACCAACAGTACAACAGGATGTACCACCAGTAACTGCACAACGTGTCACAAATGTTGCACCACAACCGATAGTGCCTCGTCGTAGTGGGAGGGTTGTGATACAACCTGATAGATATATGTTCTTGGGAGAGTCGTCAGACTTTGTCCCTGAGGAACAAGATTATGATCCCTGTACCTACAATGAAGCACTCCAAGATAAAGATGCAGAGTCTTGGCAAAAAGCAATGATATCTGAAATAGAATCTATGGATTCTAATCAAGTCTGGGGGCTTGTAGAACCACCTATTGGATCAGACGGTAAGGTTGAAACCTTTAAAGCTCGGCTTGTTGCAAAAGGTTTTACTCAAAGAGAGGGTATCGATTATGAGGAAACTTTTTCGCCAGTAGCCATGCTTAAGTCTATCCGGATTCTTTTATCTATTGCAGCTCATCTTGATTATGAGATTTGGCAAATGGATGTCAAGACAGCTTTCCTTAATGGAAGTCTTGAGGAAGACATCTATATGAAGCAACCAGACGGGTTCATTGAAAAGGGCCAAGAGCATCTTATTTGTAAGCTCAAGAAGTCCATTTATGGACTTAAGCAAGCTTCCAGATCTTGGAACATATGTTTTGATCAGGTGATAAAATCCTATGGATTTGATCAATGTCAAGATGAATCGTGTGTATACAAAAAGTGTGACGGAAACGTAGTGGTATTCCTAGTACTTTACGTGGATGACATCTTGCTCATTGGAAACAATGTGAAGGTATTATCTAACGTAAGGGTATGGTTATCCAAACAGTTTGATATAAAGGACTTGGGAGAAGTAGGTCACATCCTTGGGATCAAAGTTCTACGAGATCGCAAGAAAAGGATGTTGGGCTTGTCTCAAGCTTCCTATATCGATACTATACTAACTCGTTTTAGCATGCAAAATTCTAAGAAAGGTTTCTTACCTTTTAGGCATGGAATTGCCCTATCAAAGGAGCAGTGTCCGAGGACACCTAAAGAGATAGAGAACATGAAAGCAGTTCCTTATGCTTCAGCAGTAGGAAGCTTAATGTATGCAATGCTATGTACGAGACCAGATATCTGCTTTGCCGTAGGCATGGTTAGCAGATATCAGTCTAACCCGGGACAAGAGCACTGGACTGCCGTAAAGCATATTTTGAAGTACCTGAAAAGGACTAAAGATTACATGCTAGTTTACCAGGCAGATAGTTTAGTTGCCTTGGGGTATACAGACTCAGATTTTCAGTCAGATAGGGATTCCAGGAAATCAACCTCAGGTTATGTATTTACTTTGGGAGGTGGAGCCACTATATGGAGGAGTATCAAGCAAAAATGTATTGCTGATTCTACCATGGAAGCCGAGTATGTGGCAGCCTCTGAGGCAGCCAAAGAAGCAGTTTGGCTCAGAAACTTCCTATTGGACTTGGATGTGGTACCTAATTTGCCTAAGGCTATTACACTTTATTGTGATAATAGTGGTGCAGTTGCAAATTCGAAGGAACCACGAGCCCATAAGGCAAGTAAACACATTGAGCGCAAGTACCACCTGATACGAGATTTCGTAAAGAAAGGAAAAGTTGCTGTGATCAAGATAGCATCAGCAGACAACCTAGCTGATCCCTTCACTAAGAGCTTACCAGCTAAGGCTTTTGATAGTCATGTTGAGGGTATGGGAGTCAGATGCGTAGCAGCATGGCTTTAAGTATAAGTGGGAGATTGTTAGGGTTATATACTGAAAGCATCACTTTTGTATTAACTTTATTTCCTTATTTTTTTGAATGAGAATCATATGGGCATATGTTTGCATATTGTGTTTATTATAATATTAATGCAAGTGTCTGATATTCTATAAGGTTGATAATATGGTGTGAGGTGACACACAGAAGATCATATTACCAGTTCCCTATGGAATATATAAATAGTTCACAACCTAGACGGACTTGGACAATCCATTGGAAAGGTTGTAGTGTAATCTGGTATTAGTCTGTCTTGACTATAGGTTTACACTAGTACACTTTGTGTGTATTGAACAGGACCACTTGAGGTTGTTCTCTTTGTACTGACTACAAAAGAGAACAAACACCTCTGTTATTATGGATGCTTATGCTCTTAATCCAGTTATAATAACAGACATGTATATGCAGTGTGCATTACTTTGACTCATAAAAAAGTGAGATTCATTATGGATCAACAACCTCTATGAATTGGGTAATAGCATTGTATGTATGATGGGCTGTTGATTGTAAAAGGAATCCATGTCCCGATACGTCGGGTTGATGATGTCCCCTTAAGGAGCTCATAAGGATTGTCATGTAAACCCTGCAGGTGGATTACATCCGACATGACAAATAAAGTTGAGTGGTACTACTTAAGGATAAAAGATGTTGATCAATGTAGTTGTCAGTAACTTAATTTGATCGACGGACATTCGATATCTTAACATGGGGAGTTGAACGAGCATATAATAAAAGGAGCCCATAAATATAATTTGGGATTAGGAAGGTAGTGCAACAATAGCTCCTTAGTGGACCGAGCTATTGTTAATGGGCCTGGGTTGTGTGTTCGGGCTGAACACGGGATACCCAGATCCGTTAGGAGACCTAACCCTAATTTCTCCTCATGGTCCCTGCCGTAGCCTTATATATATCCTCTATTTCTCTGGCCGTCATTGACAATCTGAAATATAAGATTTTTCTCAAAACTCGTGATTCACGAAAGGGGAGAAAGAGAGGTCAGCCAAGAAGAGAAGAAAGGTTGGGAGATCGTCGCCCACACGACGTCCAACCCGAGAAAGGAATACGTGCAGAAGATCTTGGGGTCGCTGTCGTCTTCTTCTCACCGCAGGTATAATTTGTGAACCCTAGTTTCCGCTGTATAGGGTTAGATCACAATTAAGCAATCTGTTTATCTTTAACGATCGATACGCACACCAATCCGTAGTCCTGGGATTCATCTCAGTTCCATCAAAACTGACATGATATAATCAGGTTTAGGTTCAGGAAATCAAATCAGTTTGCATGGATGATATACATTCACATATACGAGTAAAATAATCTATGTTCATAATCAGGACAGCAAGACCAAGCAGTACTAAAATAGTGATTCTAAGAGCTACAGGCATACAAATCAAGATCCGTCGATGGATCTGGAAACTAGACATCCACACACAACCAACGAGTATAATAAAGTCATATACTAGTTCACAACATCTCAGCTTAAAACTCATTTCAACACAGATTTCATGTACAGCCAGAAAACAGGGGAACTACTTCAAACACATAAAAACAGCATGTAAACTCATCAAATAATTCCACTAAAAATCTGGGGTAATCCCCTATAGGTATAGTCGCAAAATAATAAGTTTCATAATATTCCAGGAAGTATAGCTAAGTCTTCAAAAATGAAAAGCAACACAAAATATGGTGTTGACGAATCTAGAATTTCTCAACACTGTTGTACAAAAACAAGTATATCTCGCAAACAAAAAATCGAAATCCAATTCCGCCAAAACGGTGTGAAAATAGATAAAATTTTCCTACTTTCATATCTCACAAATAATTTTCATAACACATAAGGAAATAGGGTGAAAACTGGGTTCAACATAGAACAGCACGCAATTTACAGCAAGAGTAGATTATAAAAAAGGATATGAAACATCGTGCAAAACTCATCTTTAAAATACACCAGAAATCTGGAAAGTTCCTAGCATCATGAGGAAACACTAGGAAAAATATTATGTAATGATATTATGTATAGCCTAGATCTTGAAAATAATAGTTAACAAAATCTACACCAAACTGAATCTGGAAACTACCGACACCCATGTACCAAAACTATCATATCTCAGTCATACGAACTCCAAATTAGGTAAAACCAGTGGGGTTCGAAAATAGATTAAATTATCTAGAATTCACATAAAGATCTCCAAGTTGAGATTCGGACCCTAACATAGGTGAAAACAGCAAACAACACAGAACAGCCCGCAAATTCCAGATTTCACACTTCATCTTAAACACGTTGTAACCTCTACAATAATGAACCAAACTCAACAAAATTTGAAACGCAGCCTACCAATCATCTAAATATCATATTGAGGGGTTTCTAACATGTCAAAACCTAATAATTATCACATGGGCAATCAATCAAACACATGGCATGCATTATGTCTCATACACGATCAAAATCAAGTTTGGGTGAAACCTAGGGCATCAACCTATCAATTCTCATGTCCTAAGTCATCTATGACCTGATTTACACAATAGAGACAAAACTCACAAATAAAAATACAATTTTTGGCCGTCTCTAGTCTCAACTACCCTATATGTGAACTTTTTGACTTGTATCAACCTAATGAAATTATGTACAAGTTACTTGCCTCTAATGGAATGAAAACGATGCCAACGAGTCCAAGGAAGAAAACCCACGAGCAAAATAGTCTTCCCACACGTTTCCAAGCGAACCCACGAACCGAAAAGCTCATACGATCGAACTTCTTGATGCACGAACCAAAGTGGATGAAAACCACTTCACAAATCAGCAAGGGGGAGAGTTGGGTGCTGTTTTGGGATGGTGTGGTGCTGATTTGATGATGCTGGCCACAAGGAGAAGGGAAAAAGTAGGTTGGGGTTGAAGTATGGTGGACGAACGGGTGGATGGAGTTGCTTGTGGTGATCGGCAAGGGCAAGGGACAGCAAGAGAGAGGTTGGCCTGGGGTGTGAAGTGCAGGCCGGGATGGATTGAGAAGGAGAGGGGGCCGGTTTCTTTTGGGAGGAAGGAAAATAGATTAGGGTTAGAGTTAAGGGAGATTAGGGTTATATATATGGACTAAATTGTGGGTTAATGGGTTATGGGTATGAATATGAATTAATAGGTATACAAATGGGTAATGCGTATTGGGTCAAATTCAAATGGGGATCCAATATATAGAGAATCTATGGCTCTTAAAAATCTCCTTAAGGGCCAAAAATCACAAATCGGTCAAATCACCTCCAAAAGTCCACCACAACACCAAAATAAATAATAATAATGAACGAGACCAAGAAAATGTGAAATAGAACTCAAAATGGCGAAAAAGAACAAAACGACGAACAATCAGCACAAGAAGGTAAAAAATGAAAGAAAAAGAATATATATTGAAAATAATCCAATATACGGCTCCGAAAAATACAAGAGATATAATAATACACAAAAATGAAAAATACACTCCATAATACATAAAATGAAAAACAGGGGTTACACACGCAGATTTGACAACCTCCAAATCTTCAAGGAGGAACTTGCGTAATAGTTGCGATGAAGGTGGAACCCTAATGTGTTTTCACAAAGATCCTGCAGTTGTGAAGGTAGCAAGCACTACTGCAAATGCTGGAAGATACTTTGCGGGTTGTCCATATTGGCAAACAGACAAATGTAGATTTTTTCGTCGGATTGAATTAGTGGGTGGAACCGAGAAGCAGGAAAATTCTTACTCAGAACTGAAGATGGAAAATGCAAAGTTGAAGCTGGTAGTTGATGAAGCTAGTGAGATGGAGAATAAACTAAGTGTCATTGTTGTAGATCTAAAGAAGCAGAAGCTTGAGTTAGAAGCCGAATGTAATTTGCTGAGAAAGAAGGTGGTCGAGTTGAAAGTTAGAGAGGGGACCATGAAAGGATTTACAGGGTGTTTGCTTTTGCTTTTCTTGGTTATTCTGTTGTTACTTATTATGAACTAACCATTGAAAGGAGATAATTGTTGTTGTGTTAGCTCTTAAGAATGGTTATGTTAGTACGTGTATCGTTGAAGTTGGGAATGGATATGTTCGTATGTGACACTGGAGATCTTCACATGTTTTGTATTGTATCTTATTATATCATTCATTCCCTACCTATTAATTTGCATCCCATGTTCAGTTTTTGATTATTTAAGGTTACAATGTGAGCATATGATTCAGAGTCCTTGTTTAATGAAGAACACTAGCAAATGGCTTTTCTTTATGTATTACTTGAAATTTTTAGTTTATCAAAAGCCAATATAGACAAAATATTGAAAGAGACAATAATACAGAGAAATATCACAATAGTCAGGTATTGCAAGTTCAAAACACTGATGGCATTTCATTAACTATTCGCTCAAATCTTGATCTCAAGATATATCCCTCCATCTTCTATTTGAATTTCAGCTAGGGAATCACCCACAATCTTTTCTTGTAGCATAAATGGAAGATTAAAGACAACACCCCTGGGAAGAAGTTTAAATATTCCAACCAAACAAATTGCTGTTATGTCGTATGCAGGATGAATGCTAATGCTATGTATCATATGTATCACAGGAAAGATGAATTAAAATCAGAACTGTTGGGCACAAAAATATGGCTTTGAACCACTAAAGCAGTAAAAATTTGCATAATTATATACATTTCAGATTTGGTGCAACAAAGCATCTGAAGGTAATGGTGGGAAAAGTGTTTCAAATGAATACTTTTAATAACACATCACAGAATCTCTTCTTTGGTGGTAAAATCAACATAACAAAAGGAGAAGAGATACCAACATCACTGATAACATCACTGATAACATAACAAAAGGAGAAGACATACTCATTTTGATGAAAGTATAACACATCACTGAATCTCTTCTCATTTTGATGAAAGTATGACACAGGAAAAAGCAACATAACACAGAAAAATTGACTTTGACATATATAAATCAACTGGAAATTTAGATAGCAACCATAGTAAATTACTATTACAGGCTGAAATATCTTTTTGGTCTTATGAACCAACTTGTTACACAGGGAAGGATGGTAATTAACATACAATCCAAATTTGAGCTCAAAATGATATTGAGGACAGAATCAAAATCCAAAATCGGGGTGCTCATCTTGTTGCCTATGTGAGACTCGGCAACATAAAACCCTTTTCGCTTCCTGTTGTTTGATTCAAACTGAAAAGTAACCACAGCAAAAAAATGATTGAGCATGAGTATTCAAAATTTTCAACCGCTGTCCTCATATTCTTCGAGAATAGATTAAGGACTGCACTGGAAAGGCCAAGCAATTTTAGTTAAATCCCAGAATTGGAGTTGTGATAAGTGGAATCTAAAAACTTAATAGATCAAAGTGAAAATGCTCAATTACTCTTCAAAAAGTGGTGTAAGTAGGCCTCGGAAATCCAAGCCAACCAAACCAAGACCCATTGCACAGTACTGCAGACATTACAGAATTTGCATCAGCAAAAAGCTATTTTGTTAAAGCAACATTGCAAGCAAAGAGCATAATTGAAAGAATGAAATACAAATTGCAAAAACTACCTAGCATCAAGATAATTTGTGTAAATACTTGACTAGATGAACATGAGCAATATCATCTAACAGATTGAAGGCTTTCAAGGTAGAACATGAGTTTGAGCATAATATTCAAACTGAGAACTGATTGAGCATGATTGAGCATGAGATTCAAAGTGATGCTCATCTAACTGAGAACTGATTGAGCATAAACATCTAACAGATTGAAATAAGTTTCAGCCCTACCAATTTCAGCCCTACCAGATTGAGCATAAACATCTAACTGAGAACTGATAGAACTGATAGAACATCAACAGTCTGCATGCTGGCTTCCACCTCCACCTCCACCAGGACTGTCATTAGAGAAGTTCACCTATATGAAGGCAAAAAAGATGATTATCCTTACAATTTGCTGTAATATGAAATTAATTCTTTGTTACGATTTACCTTGGATTTCATGGAATTAACCCATCCCATATATGGTCCTTTTTCCTTCCTTTTCCTCCCATATTTAACAGTGTCTCTTTCAATTCCAAGGGTCTCGTCGGCATTGGAGTGAGGTCCTACTCTTCGGCTGCCCCGATCTCTACCACCTTCCAAGTTGGATAGAATCAGAAAGAAACATGAGTATCACTTTGAATATCACTTAAAGTTTGCCTCACGCTCGTCACAACTTCATCGGTTCTTTGACCCTTTGGCCTCCCTCCTTTGTTGGTCTTTGATTTGGTGGAGCTGGTTCGTTCGTGCAGTTTCTAATATTGTGACCTGCTTGATGACACCTCCTGCACTTCATCGTGATCCCCACTTTGCTTGCTTTTTGCAACCCAGTTGGATTCTTAGACTTACTCTCAGTCGGATCCTTCTTCCGAGCCTTAGCTGGCCTTCCAGGATGTAACACCCCGCAAAATTGGAAATTACAATTTTGCCCCTGGGTGTTACGCACGTATATTTTGTAATGTGTTTCACTACATATTTTGGATTTGTACTATTTATACATTTTTCGTATTGATTTTAGTCAACTAAAATATAATATTTCAATCCCTGGGATTTACGTGCTTTTTTACGTGTTTTGATGCACGTGTTTCCACCACTACGTATAATATTTTCTATAGGTTTAAATTATTTATTTTTATGTATTTAAATCTATTTTATAAAATGAAAATTTATTTTCCCATTTTTTTGATTAAAATGCATTTTTCGACTTTCTGCACGTATAATGCACGTGCTTTCTACGTGCTGAGATTTCATCATGAAATACATAAAATTAGTAAATATATTTTTCTTATATTATTTTCGATTATATTTAATAAAATTTTCATCAATAAAATCGATTTTTCGCAATTTGATATTTTACGTGCGACGCACGTGTTTCGGTGCGCGCATCCTTTCTCGAAATAAATTTAATAAAATATGTGCTCATTTATTTTTGCATTATAAAATTTAATTTAACAAATTTTTGCTTAATAGTGAATAGTGTCCACATATATATATATATATATATATATATATATACACACATATAGTTATGTATGTAAATGGGCTAATAGTTTATAAATATAAATGTGTAAGGAGTGGTGTAAGATTGGGCCACGGGTTGGGTTCTTGAACAGCACTAGTATGCTGGTAATATATATATATATGGCTTATAGGGTGAATGGAAATAGGTTGAATAATTGTAGTTGGAGTAGATGGGCCCATGGTTATATATATATATATATGATAAGTGAGATGAAGTAGGAGTGGAGGCCCATTGACAAACACAGCACACTTGTGTGCTGTGTGAAAATTTTTGGGTGTGGCCGGTTATGGTAGTGGGGAAGAGAAGAGAGTGAATGTGAGTTAAGATTTGGAAGAGTGGGGAGGTGGAGAGTTGTAGGTTATGGGAGTTTAGAATTGGAAGGGTTGTAAGAATTAAATAGAGTAATTTATTAGGGGTGAAATTTTGCAAAATACACCTTCCCAAAATCCTATAAATAGCACCCTACCTTTTTCATTTCACACATAAAAAATTAGAATTAAAACAAGAGAAAGAAAAGAGAAAGAAAAGAGTGTAAGAAAAAGAAAGAGAGTTATTGTGCTTGGAGGATCTCTTGCTTGGAGCATTTGCTAGGAGGAGAAGAGGACTAGGAGTTGCTAGGAGCAAGAAGGAGCTATTCATTTGTAGTTTTCAACCTTCAAACAAGAGGTGGGTTCTCATGCTTTCTAATTTAGAACTATGCATGCTAGTGATAATATATGAACATTTTGTTTTGATGTGTAGTTAAAATTTCATGTTAGTGTTACATGCTATTGCTATGATTAAACAAATAATAGGAATTTTTGACTAAAGAGCTAATGCCATAGATCATGTTAGAATACTTGTAAAATGTTATGCATGTTAAAAGTGTGTGGTTGTATGAGAAATTTGTTGAAAAATGTTGGGAATACATTCTTTTGCAAAAATATTTTTGTGAAGAATCTTGTTATGAATAGATAAAATTCATGTTAGTTTAAAGTGATGTTGTGATTAAGTAGAAAAAGTAAGTCTACCATGCTAACTAAAGAAAGAGAATTACTTGATTGTTGTGAACCATGCTAATATGTTTGCTTAGTCTTGTGTTTACAATAGTGTTAATATATGAGAATAACTTTGATGTGAAATTTACAAATGGGAATCATGCTATCATAATTGCGAAAGTAGTCTTATTGTGACAATTACCATGTTAATGAAAAAAAGACAAATTCTTGTATAAACCATGTTGGTAAATTGTAGAATTTTATGCTTATAATATTATTGACCATATTAGATTTTATAATAAAATAAAAATGAAATTTCGATTAGTTTATAATATGTCGACATGAGTAGGTTCTATTTTTAAAAGAATGGGAACTATTGTGTGAAAGAGCAATTTTTTATTTTTATAAAATATAATTTATGTCAAATTGAGATTTTAATCAAATAGACATGGATACTAGTTTTCATTTCTTTTGTAGGATTTAGTTCCTAAAGAAAAGTCTAAGTTTTGCAAAAGATGAGAAAAAGGAATTTCTTTAAATAAGTGAAAAATAGTATTTTTAAAATAATTGGAAATTTTATTAGTTACTATCTTTTTATTAGTTACTATCATGGAAAGGATTATTTCTAAAATTGTGAAAGAATTGATCTTTTGAATAAACACATTTTATGGAAAAAGACACATTTTGTGGATAGTTGAACAAAAGAACATTTGTGCCTTTTTAAACAGAAAATACACATAGACTTACTGGTTAGCCACTGCAAAATAAAATTCTATTGTGACAGGTCTTGGGTTCGAAACTTGATAGTCACATCTTTCTTTTATTTTTTTTTATAAATTCCGAAAAGAGAACCAATACATGAAGCTTTCGGCTTAAGACTATGACATCAAAGTCCAATGGACTTATTGGTTAGATGGTTCGGCCTTGGGTTTTGACCGGGTTGACCATGGAGGCCGGGTTTGAAACCTGGGCACCTCCTTTATTTTTTTAAAACTTCTTTTGCATATATTAAGATCTTGAATAAAAGAAATCTTAGAATACTAAGTCTAATATAAAAAAATGAAATGAAAATACTATGAGATAATTCTTGTATATTTCTTGAAGTAATAAATTTTTAGTAGAATCATGTGATGGAAAGTAGTATTTTGATCTTTAAGAATAACTACACTTGTATCATGTTTTGTGAATTGAAATATTGTGAAAATTTAGATTTGTTACAACAAATTCATGTAGTGAACTTGTGGTTGTGATTGATCGAATAGATCATGAATAGTGGCAAGATAGAATTTTTGTGAATGAATTTAAAAATGGAATTTATGACGAGCTTAAGACTTTTGATTATTGAGGGTATGAATACCCACGATGCTTATACATGAAAACTGAGATTTAGAATTAGTGAAACCCTCATTACCGGCATTATTGAAATAAAGGAATGTTGAGTTGTGATTTTGAGATGTGGTTATGGAGCCATCTCGTATTTGTTGACTAAGTCCGGTAGGAGGTAACAACTAATTCTACATGTGGAGATTATTCATGTCTTGAACTTAGGAAAATTTAGGCACATAAGTGAAGATGTAGTAAACTTAGGGAAACGTAAGTGGGGTGCTCTATATAGTCGTTGGTGGACTCCAAGACTATAGACCCAGTTGGTGGACTGAGGTTGCCCTGTGGGAGACGGATTATTATATTTTAGTCCGGGACTATGAGGACGGGTCAGCGGTGGACTCCGGGATCTTGAGTAGTCGGACGGATGGATTTTTGTGTTTACCGTCTCCAATGTATATATATATATATATATTGGGCTAGAGGGTCACATACGGGACGGTTCGTACGATGTGGAATCTGTTATAACAGCTGGCGGTGGACTCCAAGGCTGGGATTCACATTCGTGGAATAGTCTGAACTCTGTTTTGCTACCGGGTAGTTTTCATGGCGAGGGATCGAGCCCTTTATTGTGGAGAATGTAGGCGCTTGCCCTCGGACCTATGTAGTATGGGATGCATAGAATCCGAACAAGTGTGCATTAGTGTCATCCTAGTGTAGAATGGTATGCATTAGGCATTAAGACATGACATACACTTATGTTTAGAATAATCACTTTTGACACTTTATATGTTCATTCAATCTTTTTGTGATTTGTTAAAGTATGAGACCGTTATACTATTCCCGGCATAGAGAGGATAGCCGTGTATAACATTTCGTCAGTTGTAAGTAACTGACGTGCCCACAGATTAACATGCAGGTAATGGACTATTCGCGAAGCTATAAAGTGGATATGCTGGTGCTGTTTTATTTTTAAAGATGTTGTAAATGTTTATTGTAAATTTCATTCTTCCGCTGTGTAAAACCAAGTTGTAATTGAACTCTGATGTATTGTGAATAAAAAGTTTTAAATTTTCCTTGTAAAATTGTACGAAGTGAAGTAAAGATCCTGTGGAATCTCGAATTTATCCCTATTATTTGAAATTCGGGGCGTTACACAGGAGCTCTTCTCAATCGTGGCAGAAGGATGTCCACATAGTCCAACTTCTCCCAAAGAGATGAATTTGGGACTGATTCAATGATACCTATATTATGCCACAATAAGAAGAAAAGTTAATATATGGTGCAAATTGTAAAGAAATGTAACAAGGTTGGAGATAAAACAAGTTACCTTCGTAGACTTTCATATATGTAGCCCTACTGTAGGAGGTGTCACAATAGTCCTCTACTCTTTTCATTCTATTCATTAGAGAGACTAGTGCATGTCTACATACTACTCCACTAACCTACCACTCTCTACAATCACAAGTTCTCTCATTCAAGTCCACACAGTAATTCACCCCATGCTCCATTATCTCATACTTGTTTTCATCGGATTTGAAAATGAAACAATGCCTAGACTTCTATGTCTTCTTTAACTTCAACTGGATTTTGGGAGTGACAACCCCACTCGACCTACAAATCATCTCTCTCTTATTCTGCAACCTCACCATCACCATTCTCCTAATCATCTCCAACATTGTTATGATTGGCCGATCCCTCGCTTGTAATATATATTTGTTCCAAGCCTCACATATGTTATTGCAAAGCAAATCGCATTTGGTTGATTCATCAAAGTGTGACCTGGACCACTTCTCAGGGCCGACATCCATCCACCATTGTGCGGCTTCCTTGGATATATCCTTAATTCTTTTCATTGAAAACTCCCACCTTTGACGAGTATATGCAGTAGCTGCCCCCCATACTTCTCCTTGCAAGTCTAAACCCTTGAACTTCTTCACAAAGTTTGCGTACAAGTCTCTCACACAGAATCGGACATGAGCTTCAGGTACGAGTTCTTTAAATGTCTCGAGCAACCCCTACAATCAAGTAGGAAACGAATGGTTAACCCAAAGAAGTAGTGGAAAAAAATATTAAATTAATTAATATCAATATTTAATTAATCAATGTCTGAATTGATACCTTCTGTCGGTCTGAAATAAATGTCCACCCTGCCAAATTTGGCACACCGATCGCCTCCATCAAGAGTGTTAAGAACCAATTCCATGTTTCTTTGTTTTCAACACCAACGACTGCCCATGCAATTGGCCACATCTGGTTGTTTGGGTCCCTTGAACACGCAGTAAGCAATACACCCCCAGCAGATGTCTTCAAATGGCACCCATCCATGCCAATAATCTTTCTGCTACCATTCAACATACCCTTCACTAATGCACCAAAGCATACGAACACACCTTTGAATATCTTCTCATTGCAACCATCTATATTCTCAGTCTTGATAATGGCCATAGTATCAGGCATTTTCTTCATCATGGCATTTGCATAATTCCACAATTGACTGTATTGCTCGACATGCTTCCCATCAGCCTCATCTTGAGCCATTCTCCTAGCTCTAGCAGCCACATTTTTATTGACTACAATACCATAATCTCTGTTAACTGCAGAAATGAAAGCTGACAAACTCCAATTAGGCTCATATCTGAAATGTTCTAGGTACTTGGTTGCCAACCAACTAGCCGTGACTTGACTGTTTTCGACGGCCCTCTCGCAAGTGTGTTCTATTCGGAGTGATACAATTCGGAAGACTCTTTCAGATTCTTTCCAAGAAGTCCCTACATAGAAAGGACAGTCACCTTCCAACATACACTAAACTGTGCATCTTTTCGCATCGTTCCGCCTCCAAAATAGATCATAGCCATTCCGAATAGCCCATTCTCTCAAGCAAGTCCTGAATTTACCAGCATTTGAAAACTCTATCCCTATCACAATAACTGGCTCCTCACTATGTTTGTCTCTGTTGTACTGTACATTTATCTCACACTCCTCCCCATCGGATACTAAAAGTGGCCCCAATACATCAATATCTTTATAATCTGTATCAACTACTTCTGCATCATAGTCATCGCCACACAATTTTTCGGGTTGCCTCTTCTGCGATTTTGGCCTGCCTCCCAAATTTTTAGAAATTCCTTCATTGCTTATGGGCTTCTCTTGTGTGACTACATCCCTTGATTGGGAAGGTCCTTCATTCACAAAATACTGAGTAGTAGGTACTGCCTCATCTATCTCCTCCTCCACTTTTACACCACCCACAGCGGCCTCTACTTTTGTTGGAATGTATTCTGACTACAAACCTCCCACTTCTGACTGCAACACTTGTGACTGGGTGCCTAGCTGATCAAGAGCTTGAGACATTAGCTCATCTGGGATCTCATCTGCATCCGAATTAAAATAAAGAAATGTATTATAGTCACACAAGAGAAGAATTAAAATAAAGAAATGTATTTTATCATTACAAAGTAATAAACTAACGAAAACATACCATTAATTGAGCTAATTTCTCTTGGAGGGAGAACGGGATTATCACTGCGAACACCATTATCCACAATCTTCACATACCCTGGAGGATAACCCCAATGCCCATATCCACAAAGCCCTTTGGTTCCATCAAGATACAAATTTACATACCCTATCTCAGGCTCTATGTTATGAGCTTCCCACATCTGCTTCTTAAATGTTTGGTCATTCACCAAATGAAAATTCTCTGGAAATTCCCCCTCCCCTAATCTGTAGTGAATACCAACTTCTTCAGTGTAGACGCCACATCTCGTTAAAATGATTTTCAACGATTCCCAGCCATGCAACTCCGGAAGTACAAACCGATATAATCTTTTTTTCCCACCGATGTATACCCACTTCTCCGAATTTTTCTGAAAGTATCCATCCCAATTAACCCACAATGCTAACACCATCCTGCTATTGAAGAATATTAAACAAGTGATCTTCAGTAATACTGACACCCTTCAACACCCTTAATTTTAAGCTAAAGTATTTCTTACAAAGAAGTGATATCATGGTATAGAGTCAAGCTCTTCTCAATTAGGTTTTCATATCTAATTGTATGGCTCTTCACAATTCACAAATTGTATTAACTTTTAGACCATATCCAGACAAATTTTTAAGTGTTCCCATCGCACCCAACATTGACGGTCCCCCCTTCACATTTGTTTATGAATCCCGAGACCAAAAGGAAATTGTTTTCCCGACAGCACAAACTAAGCAACTATTTTATACTACCGAAACCAACTAAAGACATCTCCATAGGTAGCCACAAAAGAAGAAAGAAAACTCACTGGGTAGAGAGCGACGACTGTATGGGGAGCGACTTCGATGATCTTCGACTTCGACTGGGTGGAGAGCGACGACTTCGACTGGGTGGAGAGCGACGACCTCGACTGGGTGGAGAGCGAAGACTTCGACTGGGTGGAGAGCGACGACTTCGACAGGATGCTCTCACCGACTTCGACGAGATGGCGTCGTCGACTAGATTGCAGCGTTGATGATGAAGAAGAAGGATTTCGGAAAGATTGGGTTGATTTTGGAGTTGGTGGGTTTTAGATTTGGGATTAGGGTTTGTATTTGGGAGAGAAATAATGGTTTTGAATAAAGGAGAAAGAAAAGAGAAAATAATAAGATTGTGTTCTGAACAGTGGGGGTATTTTGGACATTTAGTAAGTCACGTGCATAGCACGTGACAAAAAACTAACTGAACCCTAACAGTGTCATGGTGGGGTTTTTTGCACCAATAGTTCAGTGCGGTTTTCAGCATAATAAAAAGGTGAGTGAGGTTTTCTGCATATATAGAGTAGTTTAGGGGGGTTTTTTCAATTTTAGCCTTAAAATTTTTAATATATTAAATGTGCATCACACGTGTAATTACTATCTATTTATCTATCTATCAATAATATAATATTTAATCTATATAATGGAAGAGTTGGAGTTGTAAATCTACCTACTTACGTTCAACGCTAACTCTCTCCCATTATAGTCTTCACATTTACTTTTAAAAATATACAATTCTATTTATTAAGACATATATCGCACGTGTAAATCAAAATTTTTACTTTAATTTTTTTTACAAATTAATACATGCATACACGTGTATATTACTAGTATTGTATAGAAGAGCAAATGGTTAACATGTTTATTTTCCACGTGTTTGGGGACTTTGTACTTGAGTAATGTGTTGGCTGGTTGAGGGGACCCGGATCCTCGGTCATATTTTTCATATGTCATACATAACCAATTTTTTTTAATATATACCAATTTTCGAAACTAATTGTCGAAAGAGAACAGTTGCCAATGTAGCGCCCCGTATTTTAAACACAAGAAATCCGTGATTCATCCAGAATCTTTACTTCAATGTAATATAAATACGGTACAAAATACAGGAAAATTTTAAACTTTTAATTCATCAACTCTATTTACAATGTACATCAAAATTATTACACATAAATTACAATTTGTTACAAAATTCAAACTTCAGTCTTCACTTGAATCCATGCCAGTCATGAACAAGTGTCCTGCAAAACGTGTAAACTGTGGGCACGTTAGCTGAATACAACTAATGCAATACTATAGTAATAGTGATCATCCAGTTCTCAACAACCACAAACTTGATGCAAAATAATAAAACCAATAAGAATGAATCAAAACAGAAAGTGAATCTATCCTAAGTGTATAAAAGTATGTCGTGAATAATAAATTAAATGCATAAAAACAAATAAAACAAACGCACCAGAAACAAATGCACGCGATGCTCAAGTAATGCATACTTGTTCGGATTCTATGTTGTAGACGACATAGAATCCGAACAAGTATGCATTACTTGAGCATCGCGTGCGCATGCATTACTTGATCCAAACAAGTATGCATTACTTTTAGCCTCACCTATGCGCATCGGGATTGATGCGCATAGGTCCGAGGGCAAGCCCTCAGTGTTCGGTTCATTATAAGGTTTAATCTCTCGCTATGCAAACCTTATATCCATGACAAAACTTAAGATTTAGACATTATGTGAATATCTTACCAACGCCCCAGAAATTCTGGAGGTCAATCTCTATCCACAGATAATTCTAGAGACTATTTCACTCACACCTGAAAATTTTTGAGAATACCTCACTCTACAGGTCATCCTGGCGCCGCATCACACGAACATCCCATGAGCATCGCCTCAATCCCAATAATTTCGGAGATCAATCTCACTCCGCAGATAATTATGGAGACTATTTCACTCACATCCCGGAATACTAGGGAATATCTTACACGCAGATCATAATGGAGCCCCTTACCCATGTTTGCTCTTACTTTGTCACATCTCCAACTAATGTTTGTCCTTATATTCAAACATAACAACCACAACCACAACCACCTAGAGCTAGCTCACCCTACCAAACTTAAATCAACATTCACTAGGGATTTTAGCCTCACCTGGCTAACTCCCACATTTAAATAATCTCAACCTGCCGGTATCTAGGGTCCTGCTCAGCCTCTAGAGCCCTCACAATTAAAACATCAACACATTCCTTCTCTAGGGTTTCCTACATTAACCCTAATTCTTAGAATATTCATCAAAAAGTTCATTCAAAACTCATTTCATCTTTTATTCATTCTCAATTTATCCCTTTTTGGATCATCTATTCAATTATTCAATAATCCAAACTCATTTAATTAACAAAATTAGCGAGCTAGTACATAACTAGTTCCAATTTGATTAAATCATTAAATCTCAACTCAATTCAAAATCCATTCATCAATTATTGTATTTAAAAGTAAACTAGATCACAATAAAATCATTTTTCTCGAGTGAGTAATATTATTTCCATAATGGCTCCAATTTTCATTTAATCGAAAAAAAATCCAAAATAATCAACTAGTTTAAATTACTTTAAAACAACTACATTTCAAGTCATAAGATATCTCTTTCCATATTTGGAAATCCATGCATTTCAAATATGAAATTAATACACTTAAAAACTGATATTAATCAACCAAAATTTGAAATTTAATTATACTCAAAATATGAAATTATATGTTCCCATAATCTGGAAGTTTAATCATTAAAAATCTGAAATTATATCTCTCAAAATTTGGAATTATTCTTGTTCAAGATATTAAATTATGCAATCCCAAATCTGAACATTAAAAAACTAAAATATGAAATTTTAACATACAAAATCTGAAATAAAATATGAAATATATTGAACATAAAAATTTGAAACATTAAAGTACTCAGATCTAAAATCTGGAATTTCTAGTACACGAAATCTGAAAGTATTAAAATATGAAACTAACGACAATTAAAATCTGAAACTCATAAAAATCTAAAATTTAATAAATCTGAAACTCAAAATCTGGAATTGTCCTTTATTAAAAACAAATTAAATTAACTATCCAAATATCTAGCCAACACAATCGGAACCCGAGAGTTATAAATTCTACCTGGACCTAGCAGTGCCCCAAACCCGAGCACCCCCTGATTGTACAAAGCCAAAGGAAAAGAAAAGAAACAAGGAACGAAGAAAACATCAGTCAACAAATTTAATTCATTCAAAAAAAAAAGTCACCTCAACCACAATGCTAATCTCTACTGGAATTCATTATAATAAAACTGAAACGTTACTCCCATGTTCAAATTGTTAGGTTTCGATGGTAGTCTCATATCAAATATACAGCGAAAAAATTACAAAGTAATATCGAAATCTAGCCATGGATCCATGCGAAAACCACAAATCATGTTTCAGAGTTATACCTTGAAGATGGATCTGTTGTCTCCAATTATGTCGATCACAGCACTGTAATATTGCTGTGCCTCTACGGTAACCACACGAACGTATCAAATCAAGCTTTTCCTCATGCCGCGGTGCTAGCTGCAGAATGGGGATGTTCCCCACGATCTCTCTCTCTCACAATTTCTGTGACGACTAGGATTTTCTCATGTGACACTTTTCCACAGATACGTATCATATATATAGCTGCAGAAAATCAACCCTAAGAGAGTAATGAGACTGTTGAACTCACAATCTGACCTGGTTCAAATTCATGTGTGGGCCTTTGAACTTTAGTCAGCCCATTTAATCTAATTAAATGTCCAACCAATGTCAGGAGTCCAAGTCTTACTTGGATCCCCAATTAATTCATCTTATGAATTTAAATCCCATTTTTGATTAATTCTAAGTGTGTGACCATGTAAGTTCCCGTTACGTTGACAGTAATACTAAAATCATATTCTAGTATTACAAACAGTGAGCAATATCTAGCAATACATCACTGCTACTCAAGTAACGGGAATGTTAGTGATTAGACATAACCTATTCGTGACCAATGTTACCATGTAGTCTAGTCTCTTGGTCCAGATATCTTAATTGACCACAAGGCATAGAGCGTGTCACCCTCGTATAGTTCAATCTTTGGTTTCTTAATGTCCGAGTAGACTTACTAAAACAAATGAGCTCAATATCTCATATTGACTCATTTGAGCGTGGCCATACATTTTTCAGTCTCACTCAATCAAGGGGCCCATAGATATCGCTCATGTTATGTAAGAGGGACAAATCCTATCTAAGTCACTCACATCCCTCCGCATGATATGTAGTATATCCAATAGTCGACTTTATAATCACCTTATTACAGACTACATTTGACGACAATAAAACATATAACTTCTCATGTAGGGAACCCTAGTGACTTCAAGTCAATGGAATACATACACCATGGTCACTGTGAGAACCGCTTATGATATTCACGTAACGATCCATGCAACGTTCTCATGGTGGGTTAGTCCAGTACATTATTACTTCAATATGTACCAATGTGAAGACTTGATATCTCATATCCATGACCCGTGAGATATGGTCATCAGTCTACACACATACTAATCTCTATGTATTAATGTTATCCTAATTCACAATAATACTTGACTAGGGACATTTAAGAATAATGTTCTGATTACAACCAATATGATCTCACAATCAAGTCATGCACTTGATATTCTACGATATTGAACATACTATTCTAAGGACTTTATTATGTTCATTTAATCATAATAAACAACACAATAAATAAATTGCCTTATATATGAAATAAATATTATGATTCAATGTAAACTAGTAATGTCAATACATAACTGGCCTCTTGGGCATACACCAACAATCTCCTACTTGAACTTGAGCCAATCAGACATACATCTAATGCCTATAGATCTAGTGTAACCCTCATGCTTTTGCTATGCAAGAGGTTTTGTCAGTGGGTCAGCGATGTTATCATCTGTCGGTACTCTGCATATCTTCACATCTCCTCTACCGATGATCTCTCGAATGAGATGGAAGCGCCTAAGTATATGTTTGGATCGCTGGTGAGATCTAGGCTCCTTAGCTTGTGCAATGGCCCCATTGTTATCACAATAGAGGTCCACGGCTCCACAATGCTAGGAACCACGCCAAGTTCAGTGATGAACTTTCTGATCCAAATAGCCTCCTTTGCTGCATTGGAGGCAGCAAAATACTTAGACTCTGTGGTGGAATCGGCTACTGTCTCTTACTTCGAACTCTTCCAGCTCACAGCTCCACCATTTAGGCAAGACACAAAACCTGATTGCGAAGTCACCCTTATCGGATTGGAAGCTAGCATCAGTGTAACCCTTTACAACAAGCTCTTCCTCAGCTCCATATACCAAGAACGAATCCTTAGTCCTTCTTAAGTACTTAAGGATGTTCTTGACAGTATTCCAGTGACTCTCACCGGGATCTGACTGGTACCTGCTCGTCATGCTCAAAGCATATGAGACATCAGGACGAGTACATAACATGGTGTACATTATAGATCCAATTGCAGATGCATATGGAATCTTAGTCATGTAGTCTCTCTCATCTTGAGTGGAAGGACATTGAGCCTTAGACAAGCTTACACCATGCGACATAGGGAGAAATCATTTCTTAAACTCTTGCATATTGAAGCATTTTAATACTTTGTCTATGTATGTACTCTGACTTAGGCCAAGCAGTCTCCTTGATCTATCTCTATAGATCTTGATGCCTAATACATAGGTAGCTTCACCCAAGTCCTTCATGGAAAAAAAATTTCCTAACCAAGTCTTTGCAGACTGTAAGGTAGGGATGTCATTCCTAATGAGTAGTATGTCATCTACATACAACACCAGAAATATAACTAAGCTCTCACTAATCTTCTTGTAGACACAAGGTTCATCTTCATTTTTGATGAAACCAAACTCTTTGATTGCATCATCGAAACGAAGATTCCAGCTTCTAGAAGCTTGATTTGATCCATAAATGGATCGTTGCAGTTTACACACCTTTCCAATATCCTTTGGAGTGACAAAATCCTCAGGCTGTGTTATGTACACATACTCGAGAAGATTTCCATTTAGGAAAGCAGTTTTGACATCCATCTGCCATATTTCATAATCATGATGTTGCAACAGCAAGCAAGATCCAAATAGATTTAAGCATGACAACTTGGGAAAAAGTCTTATCATAGTCTACACCATGAACTTGATTGAAATATTTAGCCACCAACTGCCCCTTAAAGGTATGCATATTACCATCCATGTCAGTTTCCTTCTTGAAAACACATTTGCACCTAATAGGTTTTACCCCTTCAGGTGGGTCTACCAAGGTCCATACATGGTTGGTATACATGGATTCGATCTCAGATCTCATGGAATCAAGCCATTTCTCATAATCTAAGCCTTTTACAGCTTCCTCATAAGTCGTAGGCTCATCCTGATCCACAAGTAATATATCACCATGTTGAGTCATGAGAAATCCATATCTCTCGGGTTGATGAGGTATCCTACCAGACTTATGTAGACCTTGTGCTACTTGAGCAGGTGGTTGTTCCACAACAATTTGTGAAGTCTGCTCCATTTCCACCATTGGTTCGATGCTACTTTGCGAAGTTTAAATTTGTTCAAGTTCTATTGTTCTCCTACTGGTTCTTTTGGAGACAAATTCTCTCTCTAGGAACATATGTGTCCATGCGACAAACATTTTGCCTTCGGTCGGATTATAGAAATAGTATCCCTTGGTTTCCTTGGGATATCCTACAAAGAAGCACTTATCAGATTTGGGACCAAGTTTATCAGGGACTTGGCACCTTACACAGGCTTCACAACCCCAAATCTTCTTAAAGGACATACTAGGACAGCTCCCGTCCATATCTCATATGGTGTCTCTTGAACCGTTTTAGATGGAACACGGTTAAGTGTGAAAGCAGCTGTTAATAGAGCATGTCCCCAGAAAGAGCTTGGAAGATCTGCATGAATCATCATTGATCTGACCATGTCTAACAAGGTCCGGCCTCCTTTCAGAGACACCATTCCATTGCGGTGTTCCAGGGGGAGTGAGTTGAGATATGATCCCGCACTCTTTTAAATGGTCATCAAAATCTTGGCTTAAGTATTCACCACCTCGATCTGATCGAAGGGCTTTAATACTTTTACCAAGTTAATTTTGTACCTTATTCTTGAATTCTTTGAAATTTTCAAATGACTCTAATTTGTGTTTCATCAGATACACAAATCCATATCTACTGAAATCATCAATAAATGTAATGAAGTACTGAAAACCTCCTCTAGCCAATGTGTTCAAAGATCCACAAACATCACTATGTATGAGACCTAAAAGATCACTAGCCCTTTCACCTTTTCTAGTGAGTTGAGCTTTTGTCATCTTGCCCAACAAACAAGGTTCACATACCTCATATGATTCAAAATCAAATGAGTCCAAGAATCCATCTTTATGGAGTTTGGATATGCGGTTTTCATTTATGTGGCCCAAACGACAATGCCAGATGTAAGATGGGTTCGTATCATTTGACTTGAAACTCTTAGTATTTATAGTATAGACGGGCATTTCGAGGTCGAGAATATACAATCCATTACTCAATTGTGCACTAGCATAACAGATATCATTTAAATAAATAAAGCCTAACTCTATGCCTCTAAACCTTCAATCCTATTGAAATAGTCTAGTTAAGTCAGACCCAATGGTAGGCAATTGAATATTACTTTTATCCCATCGCGTTTCACTAGGATAGATAAAGGCACTTTGCTTTGGCAGCCTACACTTAATCGAACCTAGCCTAGACGATTGCCATGCATTGAAATGCATCTTATTGCAACTTAATATTTACTTTGAGGGATTTTTTTTTATTTTATTAAATGATCTTACCATTCATCATCCATTAGCATAAAACAATGCATCTCATACAAAATTAAAAGCATAAAATTTTTGTGACATGCTTGTGGATCTAACACACTGTCACGCCCTGCTTCCCAAAAATACGGAATGCAAGCACGTGACGTGGCCCAGCGAATGACTTGCATCACCCATCAGCTGTTATCGATTCAACTCAACAATATAAACAGGAAGTAATACAACAATGCATGCAATAAAGAAGTAATCACATGAATAACAATACTTAGAATTTAAGCATAAAATTACCAACATAATAACAATGCAACATCTGGAATCAGCAAAACAATATTCGGGTCAAAAGCCCACAAATACAAGAATTAACAATGTTCAATTTATTTAAGTCTTCAAAACAAAACAATAATTATTTAGGCGGCGATGCAAATTCAATTCATTCACCATTATTGTTCTCCTATTCCATCAGACAATTCTCCTTGATTACCTGTAATCTATTCATCTAAAAGAGAGAAAAATATGTCCTTAGAGCAAGTCGTGGACAACAAGTAGAAAAACAGAGAAACAATGACATTTACGGTATAACAATGAATTCAATAAACAATAGAGTCGATGGCAATGAACAATGGCAAAATGGTAACAATGCAATGTGTAATAACGATGATTGATAATGATGACAATAAACGATAACAATAACGGTAAACAATAACGATAACATTGTTCAATATTATGACAATATGCAATGACGATGCGATGAAAATTTTAAGTCTATTATTCATTTTAATCCTAACTAAAGCACATATTACTGCATCCCATACTACAGGTTCGATGCATACAATTAATTTTATTTAGACTAAGGTGGTAGATTTATAGGTCATGTATTCGGCACAATATAACACTGGCTATTGCAGTAATTTCTTGCCTAATAATGATAACACTGGTTATTGTAGCAATTTCTTGCACAATAATGATAACACTGGCCATTGACGCAATTTCTTGCACAATGACGATAACACTGGCCATTGACGCAATTTCTTGCACAATGACGATAACGATATTTTGGGAACGAGGCCCACATTTCTGAGTACAGTCACTATATTATCAACTATCCTAGTCAACCCTTAACCTCGGCTTGATTAACATTCTTTATTCAATTAGCATGCAATACTAATAGGGAACAATAGGGACAGAAATATCAATGGAAAAGGATAAGGCAATTAATAAGGGACACTAGAATTATGACAAAACAACCCTAAGAGCATGCAATGTACTCTATACAATTAAATGTACCAAATACAACATTATATATTCAATTATATATTATCAAACATGGAAACTCAATTCTAGATAGCAGTAGGTAGCTGTACTGGAATTGAATTTCCCGCTGCTACGAAATAGAAAATGTGGATCCATCAGAAGTTCTGATAACTAGACTCCTTCTCGGTTCCAATGCATATTTAAAGTCCAAAATTTCGACAACTGTAGCTAGGTGAATTATAGTGTTCTTTACAGGTTATAGTTTTTGGCTGGTTATTAATGTTAACTATTTTCAGTTGTAAAAGCAGTAAATATTCATTTTAAAAATAAGCAAAATTTTTTTTCATTACCCTAATCATGTTGGCTATCAATCTGAAAATTATCATGGTAATATTTGATCATTAGTTCATCTATTTAATCAGGTTAACATGGTATATGCATAAATCTGGAAATAAAATGTAGTAGCAGTAAAACGGTCATAACTCATGCGATATAAGTCGGAATTCAAAAATTCTGGATGTTCTGGAAACTAGAAACATGGGGCTACATTTCATATTCAGAAAGTTATTAATTTTGATGACATTATCTAGTTCGAATAAGCATGACAATGTTTAGGTTGGCAATAAATTTCAGGGTTTCAACATGTTCTTCATGAATAAAAAGATTAAAATGTTATGAACGATGAGTTAGGGGTTAAAAATTATAAACCACAGCAAGTTACATCTATGTGAACATGGTATTAAGATGTATAATGTCCATAACCCTACTAATCACAATCAACTAATACACCATCATCAATCATATGAACAATCAACATTAGTATACAATCTATAATAGTTGTATAATGTCATGACATGAAGTACAATAATAATCCATATTCCTATATTCAATAATTAACTACATGAATGCAATGCAAGATCTCTATAAATCGGAGGCAAAAAGACGGCACGAAGTCAAGACTACTACTTGATTTCGCTCGTATAAATCTGTAGTATCCCAACGATGAACAACAATAAACAATATATGATAATCAATATGGATCTACTTGCGGGATTCAATAAACAATCTCGAATACGATACAATACAATTCGAGAGTGAGATGACTTGTTTTTAGAACGACGTTAGATTAATCCTAATATGCGAAGAATAACGGGATCAGAATCCCGGCGACACGGCGACGAGCAAACGATCATGATGATCACAATCGGGCACAGATCTTAATGACGATCATGATTGGATAATCAGACGACTGAGATCGAAGATCAAGTTCAAGATGATGATCACGATTGCGATGATCAAAAGAGATCCGACGGTCGATATCAAGATCTTGATGATGATCAATGCAAATCCAACAGCCAAGATCAACGGATCAAGAAGTGATCACGATCGTAATGATCAACACAGTGATTTGAGGGAGGCACTGTTGATGATCAAAACAGAGGAGGGCTCAGGCGATGCTCGAGTAGCGGCAGTGTGGTGCACTGTGGTGGTCGACGGCAAGAGGGGGCAATGCTGGCGGTGCACAGGGGTGGGTGCTTGCGGTGGCTAGTTGTTGTCGGTGATTGGGGAGGAGCAGCGAAGAGGAGTAATGGCGCGAGGCTCCGGCGAGGAGGCAACTGAGCGGTTGATGGCGGCACTCAGGGCAGCGACGGTGTAGGGGTGTTGGCGCTCAGGGTTGACGGCGAGGCTTGCGGCAGTGGGTGAAATTCGATGGGAGGTTGAAGATGCTTTGTTGGATTTCAGAAATGGAGGAGGAGATGCAGGTGTTGGCGGTGAACGAGGATGGAGACAACGATGGTTGGCAGCAGTTGGGGATGAAGGCGGTGCTCAAGTTGCATAAATGGCGGGACGATGGGGGAAGGTGGAGGATGACGGCGGGATGTCGAGCGGGGTCGCGATTGGGCGACGAGGTGAACACAGGGCGGAGTCGACTGGAGGGTGGCTCAATGGAGAAGGAGGAGGCGACACTCAGCAATGGCGGAATGCCATGGCAAGGAGGCGGTGGCGAGGAGAAACAGAGCTCAAGTGGTCGGAGACAGGGAGGAGCTTCGGTGGGTGTGGTTATCGAATGCTGAGGTGCAGCGAGATGGCGATGGGTTCGAGGACGGTGGTCGACGAGGCAGGGGTGCTTAAGGTCGGAGTCGACTGGAGGGTGGAGGTGGAGACGGTGTCGGGGGCAGTCGAGCGGAGAGTGCGAGGAGGAGGAGCTGGGGGATAAGCAGGAGGAAGTTGAAGGAGGAGAAGGGTCAGGGGAGGTGAAGAGTTAGGGGGTGACGGCTGCATAGGGAATAGGTTTTTTTTTTAATAGAATATATTATAATATTATGATAAAGGGGGAGTTAGTGGGATGTGGAGGTTAGAGAATCATTAATGAGATGGTGGGGGGATTAATAGGCTGATTATTAGGGTCAAAGAGATAGTGGGGTAGTTATTAGGCAGTGAATAGGAGAGAATGTAGGGATTTGGCTGTTGGTGATTATTTGGGTTAATGGATTTAGGGTAGACTAGAATTTGGGTTTAGGATCCAATGGATATGGGTTTGGGTTTGGGTTAAAATTTAATAGGAGATGGGCTTGGATTGGGCTTCAAATTAAATAATTAAATAATACAATATAGGTCAAAATCAATGGGTTTTGACAATAATAATAATAATAATACTAATAACAACACATATTAACAATAAATAATAATAATAACAATAATAATAATAAATAATAATAACAATAATAATAATAACAATAATAATAATAATGCCGATAATAATAATAATAGTAATAATAATAATAATAATAATGATGATGATGATATGTATCAAAATAGGATTTGAGATTAACAAGTTCATTAAAATCCAAATAGTAATAATATAAAATATAAATAGTCAATCAATTAAAAATAGAAAATATATTGTTATTCAAAGTGAATATAATTGTCGATTATAAAATACTCAATAAAAGGTCGGAAACCAATTTAGCACAAAATAGTTTATAAATAATCAAAATACTGAAAATATTCAGGAAATACGTATTTACGGGAACGGGGGTTACACACACTAATTCTCTCAAGCCAATGAGAGTATAAAAAACTGAACAAAAGGATTATACCGTCTTCTCCAAGAAGCTTCCCAATCTTATCCTTGTATGCTTGTCAATTCCTTGTCTCCTCAGTGAGATTACATTTACATATAAAGAAAGAATGTACAATTAGAGTTTAGAGAGAGAGGATGACATTGAGAATGTAGAGAGAAAGGTACGATACGCAAGCCGTATTCAAAATACCAAAATATAAACAATACATTACATAACATAAACTATGTATCACAGAACTAAACCATCCATCACAGAACTAAGGCAACAACCATGCACCATACATCACTGAACATAATAATCAAAGAATATGTTGTTATGATTTTATTTTGTTTATTTTAAAAAGGATTGGTTTTGGAGGGAATCATTATTGCCCTACGCAGAGCTGGCACGGGGGTCCCGCTGCCCGGTTAGTAGGCGGGGGTCAAGGGGAGGCCGCCCCTTGCAGGGTCGGGGGGCAGCGCCCCGGAGCAAAAATTTGCCTCATCATTCGTTGCCACCACCAGAACATGAACTCTTCATGTTTTAAGAAAACCCAACACCACTGCAAATCACATCTTTCCAGGGTTTTCAATGGTTCCAAACCGATGGCTATCCTTGTGTGGCATCTGTGTTAACAACCAACACACAAACGAATCCTTATATTGCAACAGTTGCAAAAATTATATCACATATGAATCTTTCTACCAAAGTGCGAACATATCAGAAATAGTCACATATCTTTCATAACCGAATTATGGTTTCACAAGTGGCTCTGATACCACTGTTAGGTTTCGATGGTAGTCTCAGATCAAATATATAGCGAAAAAATTACAAAGAAATATCGAAACCTAGCCATGGATCCATGCAAAAACCACCAATCGTGTTTAGGAGTTATACATTGAAGATGAATCTGCTGTCTTCAATTAATGTCGATCACAACACTACAATATTGTTGTGCCTCTACGGTATCCACCCGAACAGATCAAATCAAGCTTTCCCTCATGCCGCGATGCTAACTGCGGGATGAGGATGTTCCTCACGATCTTTCTCTCACACAATTTTTGTGATGGCTAGGGTTTCCTCATGTGACACTTTTTCACAGATACGTATCAAATATATAACTGCAGAAAATCAACACTAAGAGAGTAATGAGGTTGTGGGACTCACAATCTGACCTGGTGCAGATTCGTGTGTGGGCCTTTGAACTTTAGTCAGCCCATTTAATCTAATTAAATATCCAACCAATGTCAGGAGTCCAAGTTTTACTTGGATCCTCAATTAAATTCATCTTATGAATTTAAATCCCAATTTTGATCCATTCTAAGTGTGACCCTGTAGGTTCTCGTTACATTGACAGTAATAATAAAATCATATTATAGTATTACAAACAGTGAGCGATATCTAGCAATACATCACTGCTACTCATGTAACGGGAATGTCAGTGATTAGATTAACCTATTCGTGACCAATGTTACCATGTAGTCTAGTCCTTTTGTCCAGATATCTTAATTGACCACAAGGCATAGAGCGTGTCACCCTTATATAGTTCAATCTTTGGTTTCTTGATGTCTGAGTAGACTTACTAAAACAAATGAGCTCAATATTTCATATTGACTCATTTTAGCATGACCATGCATTTTGCAGTCTCACTCAATCAAGGGGCCCATAGATATCTCTCCGATATATGAGGGACAAATCCTTTCTAAGTCACTCACATCCCTCCGCATGATTTGTAGTATATCCAATAGTTGACTTTATAATCACCTTATTACAGGCAACGTTTGACGACATTAAAACATATAACTTCTCATGTAGGGAACCATAGTGACATACAGTCAAAGGACTACATATACCATGGTCACTGTGAGAACCGCTTATAACACTCACGTAACGATCCATGCAGCGTTCTTATGGTGGGTCAGTGCAGTACATTATTACTCTAATATGTACCCATGTGAAGACTTGATATCTCATATCCATGACCCGTGAGATATGGTCATCAGTCTTCGCACATACTAGTCTCTATGTATTATTGTTGTCCTAATTCACAATAATACTTGACTAGAGATATTTAAGAATAATGTTCTGATTACAACCAATAGGATCTCACAATCAAGTAATGCATTTGATATCCTATGATATTAAACCTACTATTCTAAGAATTTTATTATGTTCATTTAATCACAAAAAAACAATACAATAAATAAATTGCCTCATATATGAAATAAATATCATGATACAATGTAAACTAGTAATGTCAATACACAACTGGCCTCTAGGGCATACACCAACACAAACTGAACACCCATACTGTACAATTCCGAATGAAATCAAACCCAAATAACCGATATATATATATATATATATATATATATACAATGTAAACTAGTAATGTCAATACACAACTGGCCTCTAGGGCATACACCAACACAAACCGAACACCCATACTGTACAATTCCGAATGAAATCAAACCCAAATAACCGATATATATATATATATATATATATATATATATATATATATATATATATATATATATACGGCACGTGCCCACGTGAAAATCTAGTGTGTGTGTGTGTGTGTGTGTGTGTGTGTATACACACACACACACACACACACACACACACACACACACACACACTAGATTTTCCCGTGGGCACGTGCCTACGACACTTCTTTGGAACAATACAGCACCGCATATGAAAGTCTTGTAAATAGTAAAACAACAACTATGTAGCTCAAGTTTGAATAGTAAAACAATAATTAGTTGTAAATAAAAGTCCATATTTCCATTAGTATATGTTGAAAAATAATTATAAATGGGGGTGTAAAATCCAACTTCTTAGAATTTTGAGTGCGGAAAATGATGAAATTTAACTGTTGATGAGATATTTGGTATTTTAAATGTAACATGAGCAATAAAAAAAATGCATAAAAAATCTGAAAATTTACAAACCTGAAATCTGAAAATATAAATTTTTGAGTAAATAGAGAGAGAATGAGAGAGAAAGAAAGAGAGAGAGAGAGAAATAAATAAATAAATACATAAAGGAGTTATTTTGGGGGATTTGAATTTGAGTTTTGGGAGGAAACTTTTGGGCGGGAAAATATGTTTTGTGAGGTTAGATCTGGACCGTTGATTTCAACCATATTGAATGAGAGCCACTTGATAGCTTTCTTTGTGTTTTATTATATATATATATATATATATATATATATATATATATATATATATAAACCCTAGAATTCAAGCATGAATTATTGATAGAAACTGGCAATTAACCGTGGAATAACTCCTCATAAAGATTTGATCTTTATCAACCAAAACTTGCATTTTTTGTATATTCATGATGATCTCTAAGTGATAATATCAAAAACCCTATATTTACTACACAATCCATGATAATACAACAAGTTTATAAATCAAGATGGATTCTATTATGCATCTAACATCAATAAAATTTTTTTACATCATAATCACAACATCAATAATGTTTTAGTTCTATGAAAAATATCAATACCACATTCATTCATCATGCATACATCAATCATCACATATTCAACCATGAACAACATGCTAGTTAAATTTTTTTAAGTTCATATGAAAGTCCTTACATGCTCTCTATTTGATTCATCAAAACAATAAATTAAAATAGTACAAGAGAGTAAAAGAACGTTCACCTTAAAGTAGAAACCTTTGAGAAAAATCCAAGAAACTCTTCTCGTCCATTGCTGCAAGAAAGATGGCCACCCAAAAATAACAAAGAGAGAACCTCTCCTCCCCTATATATTTGGCCGGCCTCCACTTTTAAGGTCAGGCTTCATTTTGTTTTGTGTGTTGGATTGGCCTTTTTATGGGCCCATATAGCATCTTACTATTATATATTTAATTCTAATTGTATTATTAGCCTACCATGGACAATCCTTCATCCATACAAATAAAAACAAATAATAATAGAAATAATGGGGAATATAGATTTGAACAACAATAATTTAAAATTGTAATCGCATAATACAACACGTGTTTTGCACGTGCAAAAATAGTAGTCAAGGAAAAATAATAAAAATAGCCAGTCAATTAAATTGATAATAATTAATAATTCAAAATAATATATTTTATTTTACGGGGTGTTATTTTGCGCTTGAGGACTCAACAACTAGACTCGTCATTCCCAATGACGAGTTTAGTTATTTTGTGGTTGCCATTGGGAACAACGGGCCTAGTTTTTTTTATAGGGAGAAACTGGTTATTGGGAACGGCGAGTTTAGTTCAAAATTATCAAGCAAGACTCACCGTTTGAAACGACGAGGTTCTTTATACTAAACTCGCTGTTGGAAATGACGTGTTAAGTTCAAAATTATCAAACAAGACTCGTCGTTCTCAATGGTGATGTTCTTTATACCAGACTCACTGTTGAGAACGGCGAGGATATATGAAATTTCATAGAGAGTGAAACTCTTTATTGGACTTAGTGAATTTTCGAAAAAAACTCCATACAAAATATTTTTGAACTAAACTCGCTGTTTCCAACAACGAGTCTAGTATAAATCTCCTCGCCATTGGAAACGACGAGTCGCATTTGAAATTTTTTAACTAAACTCACCGTTAGGAATGACGAGTTTATCACAAAAAAAAACAATCCTCGCCGTTGAGAATGACAAGTCTAGTTGTTGAGTCCCCGAGTGCAAATAGTTTAGCAACTGTCCTCTTTCTGTAAATAGTTTTGAACATGGCATACATTTTTTAAAAAAATGTACTTAACCATACTTCAATGCTCATCCTATTAGCTAACATCCAATAGCCGAAGTCTGGAATTAAACAATTTGAATAAATTGAATCTTAGTTTAGTTAGAAAAGCAGTAGAGTAATTTGCAAAAATCTCTCTCTCTCTCTCTCATCTCATCTCATCTCATCTCCACTTTTGTTTATAGTCACTCCTCCTTTGAACCCACCTCCCATCCTCCCTCGCCCATTTAAGAGCATCCAAAGTCGTCAGTTAAATTTCCATTTTATGCATAAAACCGCACTGTAGCCACCACACTCGTCAGCTATTCTGTCGTTTTTTTAGCTTTTTTCTACAGTAGACAGGTAAAAATAGCATTCGATATAGAATTATGCATATTATGCGTGAAGAAACATCATGTTTCGTCTGGATTATTTAAATATTTTTTAAATGATCAGATGAAACATGATATTTCGTCCGAAAAAAAAATTTAAAAACAAAGAAAAAATGAAGAAAAACAAAATTAAAGGCCGTACGAAATAAGATGTTTTATCCCACATCATGTTTCGTCCCATTCCCATTAAAAAAAAATCGCCAAAAGACAATATTACCCTCCTTCAAAACCAACCATTTAAATGATGATCCAACGACTGGTTTTTGCGCAACGGCTCTTTCGAACATACAACGACTATATTTGACAAATTTTTCCTATATATTGTTTCGTTGCTGTAACCAAAGTCATTGAAAAAAAATAGATCTCTCTAACTCTATCATCCAGAAAAATTTCATCTTTCTGTCTCCTCCTATAAAATTTGCAAGATAGTGAGTAATGGCAAACCGTAGTGCAAGAGGAAGATCTTTACATAACTCAGGTCGATGTTGTGCTCTGCCAAGCGCGGATTTGTATAACACAAGATCCCGTGGTTGGTACTGATCAATTCGGTGCCCAGTTTTGGGAACGAGTTTTGACTACTTTCACGGCTTTATTAGGGATTCTGACCGACCGAACGCTAAGCTCCGTTTCAAGTTACTTTTAATTAATTTCTAAAGAATTAGCCCTTTTCATTGCGAAGTTGGGTTCTGTAACAATTAGAGTGGCTAGTGGAAATCGAGGCCGATAAGGTATGTACAAATTATCAGATATTTAGTAGAACTTTTCTTTAATTTATTAAATGATAAAGTATTGATCTATTAAATATTGTTATAGATGCGCGACGCGAGAATAAAATATTTGCAAAATCCAGGAAAGCTTTCAAGTTTGAAGAATGTTGTGATATACTAAAGGATCAACCTAAATTTTCCTTGCGCACTACACAAGTCTTTGATCGAGTCATGGGTTCCCAATCTAGGGAAGGTGGCAGTAGCCAAATTCACCCTCAATAAACAACTCATATTCAGACATCCCGGTTGACATGGAATCACCTACCCCTCTGACCCGACCACCCAGTAGAAATGCACAGAAGAGAAAAGGAAAAAGTCTGGCCGAATCATCGTCTGAATAGTCTCAAATGGTAGAAGAAAGCAAAAGTTTCAACACTATGTATAAAGAAAGCCAAGATAAGTGGAATTTGGCCACCGAAATGAAGATTGCAATTAAGCAGAAAGACCATGACTTTAGAGAACGAGTGGAGGAAGATCACATTATGAGTCTTGACCTTAACAATTTACCGGATAGTCAACGTTATTATTTCAGGTGTAGACAAAATGAAATATTGCAAAAACGAGGTTATAATAGGGGGTAAACTACTTGTATTCGAAGCATATAAATTAGACACTTTATTTAATGTAATATGATATTTTAAATTGGGCTTCTTCTGTCTCCTTCTTTGTTTCTAATGTGTTACGTTCAAATATTTGTACTTTGTTTTACAATTAATGTATTGTTTTCTACTTTAATTGTTAATGTGTTCGATTCATATATTACATTAATAACATAAATAGAATTAGCAACATATTACATTCATAACATAAGTAGATGTAGAAACGTATTACATTCATATAAAATTCCCGATTTGAATTACAATAAATTGAAATAGATAAGCTGATAACAAAATACTACAATTAAACTCTGAAATATTTACATTTTGCCTATTCATCATCTCCGAATTGGGACCAAATATGCTCCACCAAATCTTGACGTAGTGCATGATGTTTTTTTCTATCATTTAATATCACATTGTGAATTATTTGGGCTCCCTGATCAATATGTGCACCTCTGTTAGGTACAATCAATGTCACGTCCTGTATTTGATCATAATCATAATCATCAATGTCATCTTCACGTTCATCTTCAACAATCATATTGTGCAGTATTATACATGTTTTCATCATATATGAAAGAGTATCTGCATTCCATATACATGTTGGGCCCTTCACAATTGCGAACCGTGCTTGTAAAACTCCGAAAGCGCGTTTTACATCTTTGTGGGCACCTTCCTACATTTCTACAATTTTTTTCTTCTTTTGAGTATCTGGGGCAGAGTAAGTTTTCACTATAGTCCCCAGGGAGGGTAGATACCATATGCCAAATAGTATCCCATGTTGTATATGTGGTTGTTCATTACAAATTTGCAGGCGGTGCACACCCATCAAGAATTTCATCAAATGGAGTAGAACGGTTGAGCACGTTCAGATTATTATTGCAACCTGGCATTCCGAAGAAAGAATGCCAAAACTAAAGATCATATGATACGACAGCTTCAAGAATACTTGTTAGTTCCCTTACATGTCTTGTATACTGTCCGTGCCACGCAGATGGACAATTCTTCCACTTCCAATTCAGATGGTCTACACTACCCAACATGCCGGGAAAACCTCTGCATTCATTTTCATGGAGGAGTCGTGCTACACCGGTGGAAGTAGGTTTCCACATATACTGGTTCCCAAATAGCTATACAGTTGCATAACAAAATTGACATAAAGTCTTCAACACAGTAGTTTTGCCAATTCGCAAATATTTGTCGACAGCATCCACTGTACCTCCAAATGCTAAACATCGTAGTGCAACTGTTATTTTCTGATGTGGCGTAAATCCAAGATTTTTACACGCATCTTGTTGTTGAGTAAAGTACTCATTGTATCCTACAATAGCAGCGAGTATACGATTGAAAAGGTCTCGACGCATACGAAAACGACGACGGAAAATAGTCTCGTTGTATGTTGGATTTTCAGAATAATAATCTCTCCACAACCAAATATTACCTTCTTTCTTTCCCGACGAATGTATTGGCAGTGAGAAGTTTCTTCGGTGTGTTGCAACCACATGGCGTATCGTTGCATACGATTGTTGACATGTCTGGCTACTACATCTTCATGCTCTGCTAATTCATCTGATGAAGTTGAAGAAGAAGATGAATTTAAATGATCCATCGCTGTAATATCTCTCTAACTGAATGAAGAGAAAATTTAATTTAGGAGTATATGTAATGATGGAGTGAAACTAAAGTTGATTCAGATTGATGCTGAAGGAGTGCTTAAATAGTATTTGTTGGGTGCGTCCTTTATAATTGTCAAAATGTAATTATTTAAAGGAGTAGACATCAAGAATTGCATCCCGTGAAGAAAGCATAGTACGACTAAATCGAAATAAAGCTACACATTAACATTCATCACGTGAATAAAGCACTTCTCATGTTGGGAATAAAGACATGGCAGATGTGACCCTTTTTGTTTTATTCATTGTCGGCATGAAAATGGTGGGAATGAAGTGTCACGCCCCGCTTCCCAAAAATACGGAATACGGGCACGTAACAAAAGCCCAGCGAATGATTATTATCATCCTTAAGCTGTTTCAGAAATCTTTGCAGCACATCACAGAATATATCAGAGTCGGAAGCAAAAGTGAAACCAACATGCAACATTGAACAAGTTTTACCAACAGAAATTACTTGAAATCAAATATCATATTCTCAAATAATCAGTCTGGAAAAACAATTATTCTGGGTCACATCGCCCAATACAAATAATACTCAAGTCTCAAGTACAGAAATAATCAAGTTTGCGAATACAGAATAAAGTTCTAACAGAAATAATAATCAGCAACTAAGACTGCGAACCACCAGTACCTTCTTGAATCTGTCCACCGTAATCTGCAATCATCGAATGCAGGAAAAAGGAAAAGAAGAAAACACAGTACCCGTCAATGGCAAGTCCGAGTCACAAATAGAATAGGATACAAGCACATGGACAAAACTAAACAGATCTAACTAACATCAGAAATAGACCTAATATGGTATGGTAAATTCAACTAACATAGTATCCTAGCAGATGTCTCAGATATTAAGTGTCAAGTGTCATATAACAGATATGTCAGGTAAACAGATATTCAGATATGTCAGGTAAATCAGATAACAGATTTCAGATAATATGTATTCAGATTCAGATTCAGATTTCCATATATAAGACTCAGATTCAGACTTAAAAAATATATTCAGATCTCAGATTTCAGATTAATGTAAGTCTTGTGTGATTACTATCTAGGTAGCACTTCATGCGCCATACTTTTATCACATGGTTGCTACATTCAAAACAATTTTGTTTGTAGATTTCGTAGGGGATATTATAGGGCCGTGTACTCAGGGTCAGACAGATATCAGAACAGACAGATAAAACCTAGTGGTTCTCTTCTCCTCTACACCTTCCTATAAGAAGTAATGTAGACAGGGTCAGAAAATAGACAGATAGAACCTAGTGGTTCTCTTCTACTCTACACCTTCTTACATAAGAAGCAATGTAGACAGGGTCAGAATACAGATAATTATATGGGAAACACGGGCCCCCTTTTAAGTACACATTTCTATGCTTTCCCACTACTAGATCTTTCCCATACCCCGGCTTGATTACTTTCATTGTAGTTATTAAACAGACATGAATGTGAGCTAAAGGATGTCAAACTAACATCATATGATCAGGTTTAGGTTTAGGGCATCAGATCAGTAAGTATAGATACTATACATTCACAAATACGAGCAAATAGTGTATGTTTGTAATCAGAACAGCAGGACCGATCTGTACTAAAACAGTGATCCAAAAACCTACAGGCATGAAAATCATGATCTGTCAAAGGATCTGGAAAGTAGACTTCCACATGCTTTTAACGGGTATAATAAATCCATATACTGGTTCACAACATCTCGACTCAAAACACAATTCAACACAGTTTTCATGTACAGCCAGAAAACAGGGGAATAACTTAAACCACATGAAAACAGCAGGTAAAGTCATTAATTAAATCCACAAAAAATCTGGGGTAATCCCCTATATGTATAGTCTCAAAATATAGATTTTCATATTTTTCCAGAAAATATAGATATGTTTTCAAAAATAGAAAGTAACACATAACACAGTTTTGATGGATCTGGAATTCTTCAACACCGCTGTACAAAATCATGCATATCTTGCACACAGCGCATCAAAATCCACTTCCGCCAAAACAGAGTGAAAGTATACACAATTACCCAACTTTCATATCTCACATAAAATATTTATACAGTAATTAGAAATAAGGTGAACACGGCATTCAACATACAATCACACGCAGTTTACAGCAAAAGCGATCTATAGAAAAGGATGTAAAGCATCACTCAAAACTCATCTTTTAATTATCAAAAAAATCAGAGAACTACCTAACATCATATTGAAACACTGGACCAAATATTGTAGCATGAAATTATGTCTAACTTGGATCTTGAAAATAAATTGTCCACAAAAATTACCCCGAACTGATTCTGGAAACTACCGGCATACAGTTACTAAAATAATCATAACTACTCCATACGAACTCCAAACAGGGTAAAATCAGTGGGATTAGAAATTAGATTCAATTCTCTACAAATTACTCAGAAATAGTCATGTTGAGATTCGGACTCTAATCCAGGTAAAAACAACAATCAATCCAGTTCAATCCAAATTTCCAGATTTCTCAACCAAACTTCAAAACGTCATAACTTCCTCAAAAATCATCCAAACTCTTCCAAATTCAAAACACTGTCTACCCATGGTCCAAGGAGGGTATCCAATATGTCAAAATCTAGTATTTCTCATATGGGTGTTCAAACAAACACCGGGTAAACAATATGTCACATACGCGATCAAAATCGCGTTTGGGTGAATCCTAAGGCATAAACCTATCAACTTCATATCCTAAGTCGTCTATGGCCTGTTTTGAACAATAGAGACGAAACTCACAATTAAAAATATGATCTTTGTCCGTCTCTAGTCTCAACCTATCCTATGTGTGAACTTTCTACTTGTATCAACCTAAGAAATTTAAGTACAAGTTACCTGCCTTAATATGGAGACGAAGAACGATGCAAATCAAAAGTGGGAGCAATTCCCACGAAGAAAATTCACGGACTCACGAACGATCCACACGCGCACTCGAGCACACGCAAGAAAAATCCCAAGAGAGAGAGTGCGCGACGGCGGATGGAGAGAAAGCGGGAGAGATGAAGTACGGAAAATAGGGTTCAATGGTTTGGAAAAAAATAAAAGCAGCAAGGTAGTAAAGTATATATGGGTATATATATAGATGTATACAAACTAGGGTTAGGAGAAGGATGGGAAGGGCAAGCGACGGCTACAAGAAGAAAATAAGTGGGTCGGTTGTACAATAGGTGCAAACCGGGTGTGAAGGGGGGATGCAGCTCACGGGTAGGATTGGTATGGTGTAGGGATTTTGGGAGGTGTAGTTTAGTTAGGGTATGGTATTAAAAGATTGGATGATGGGTAGGAATAAATCTGATGACAATTATAATATTGCAATAGGAATAGTAGGTTTGATAATTAAAAAATCCGATAAGGAAAATATACCATTAGATTAATATTAAAAATAAATAATTTATTCAATAGAAAATATATAATTAGAAATATCATAGTACAATAAATCAAACCGTATACACTGAGTTAATACTCAAATACTTGCAATACAATAGGATTTTTAATATACGTTCAAAATGTGATAACATTAAAAATAATGATACTAACAGTAGAATTTAATAATAATAATAAATTTTGTATTAAAATACAAAATCATACAAAATAGTTACAATAAGATTATTTATCGAAATAGATTTTTAATAGGAGGTTCAGAAATACATTTTGACAAAAGAATTTGGAAACCGGAAAAATAATTTGCAAAAATTTTTAAAATACCCAAAATACACAAAAATACGTTTTTAGAAAAACAGGGGTTACATGAAGACATGGTAGATGTTGGGAATAAAGACATGGTAGATGTGACAATTACAAGAACACCCTTTTCATATGTTGCACCAAATAAAAATGTAATTGTGATTTTCATAGATCTTCAAATTTTTTGACTATTCTTCTTCCACCTACTGTGTGCACGGGACAAAGGATGTAGTGGATGTCAAGGCTCCCGTGTCGTCTATAGGCTGTCGCACTTATCGATGTCTTGAAGTACAATGTCTGCTGATTGATACAGATCTCCTACTAGCAACTGCATCATTCGGAACGGAGTTTCTCAAAACCATTTCTGATTGTATAAATCGCCTCAATTGGGCTTTTGAATTAGTTAACTGTTGACATGTTCGGTACAACTCCTCCTATCAATAGATAGATTAATATGTGTGTATATATATATATATATATATATATATATATATATATATATATATATATATATACACACACACACATATATATATACATACATACAAAAATTATATATATAATAAAATTTGGAATGTGATTCTCACATATGTTGGTTCTCCACGCGGAACAAACTGGAAATTTCCATAGTCCAAATTCCTAAGAACTGTATCGCCCAAAAATAATGGCGCTTCCACTAACGGTTCACCATGTATGGCTGGTAAATCAGCGATTGGTTGCGTGGAGTACTCACATGGAAGCCAAAAAGGAAGGGCCACATGGGGCAACTGAGTTGATGAATCAGCGATTGTAGCTGGACCGATGAAATCAACATTCGATGCATGCGAGAGTGCGGGCATGATGGGACCAATCGAAACCTTCGCCCAATACTGATCGTAAGTACTCTGTTGTACACGAGTGACGAACTACGAAGATTCAATTGGGTTCCCATAAATGTTTGCTGACGTTAGACGCATGACTGGAGGTGGGTCATTTGGTATTGTAACATCTCCAGTTAGTTGGCGATAGCAACGATCGCCAAGATACCAGATACCCTGTATAATGTGATATTGTTAGAAAAAATAATCTTTCATTGAAAGTACTTCATGCCATTAATAATAATTATACCTGTTCGCAATACATAAATGCATGTCGATGACAAGAAATGAAATTAGCAACTTGAATTTCATACACGCCATTGTATGCCGAACTATTATAGGGTTGCCATATAATAGATTTCTATGAACGCATCTCCAATTGGTCACAAGCCATCAAAATATTGTACCTAATTTGGTCTGAACGACCCGTAACTAAAAATTTATGATTCCATCGACAAATTCTCGACCATTTGTCGGCATTTTCTATATGTTGCTCCATAGTAAGGCTCCTATCAGTTATTGGTACACAACAGCTTGTGTATCCGTATGCCCAATACTACATAAAACAAACATATATTAAGTGTCAACTCGGATATTAAACTACTATTTAAACCTTCAACTTATCAAATTAGATGTAAAATTTAGAGATACCTCGAGTACTTGCCAAGGAATGTTAAATGACTTCACTTTCAGCCTGGTACAAGTGTCCAGAGACAAATACAGAAGTGCCAATGCTGGACTACCCCAATCGTATGTGCCTACTATAGTCATTTCTTCAAATGCAGCTAACCAGCTACATCTGACTAATTACGAACCAGTAGGGTAAAGAAACACCCCCATGAAGAACATGAAAAATGCTCTTGCAATCCTTATCGCTAGAACATTATCTGTCGTAGCTTCCTCGATCATACTGTTGTTAAAATAACGTTTCAGGAACGGACAACGGATATCGTGAGACTTCCAATCATCTATTGTAATCTCTAGGATAATGCGAGTCTGGATTACTTCGAATGTGTACGGCTCGTTGTTACAGGGAGGCAATGGTCTGATACCGATTGAAATTTCCGTTAGCATTACCCAATCCAACGAAGTGAATCCCAGCTCACCGCACGGTAGGTGAAAAGTGTGGGTCGTATCCCACCATCTCTCTACCAAAGCCTCCATAAGCCACATAGACGACTTATCCGTATCTATATGCATAAAACGATGCCAACCCGCCCACTCGACTAACTGCTTGATAATTGGGACATGACACCAAATTTTTTTGTACATTTTTATTAGCTCCCTCCAATTCCCCCTAAATTGGCAATATCCACCTTCAGGATGTACAATAATGTGTTTGCACAAATGATTGCAATCATCTACAACACATTTCAAATTTGATTGATCCGTGTAGTCTACATTCCGCAACTCTGCTTCTATTTGGCTACTACTTTCTGCTTTAATTGGCGTTGGTTGTTGACGCTTTGGTTTCATCCGGTCGATAAATCTTTTTATTGAAGACATCGATATAATCCTGATATATATATTTTTTTGGGGGATAACAATTAACTAATGAAGAAGATAATAGCTTGGAAATATGAGAGGTTTGAGAAGAGAAAATATTGAAGAAGTGAGCTCCCTGGTGGAAGAATTGAGCTGAACTCTTCACAAAACATATAGAACTTTCAGAAGGGGTAGAATCGACATTTCCCATGCATTAAAAAAAAATTGCCCTTAAATCCCGGACGGTTATTTTGCAAAAAGAAAAACAATGGGACGAAACATGATGTGTCCCCCCCCCCCCCCCCCCCCCCCCCCCCCCCCCCCAAAAAAAAAAATCCAAAATTCAATTCAGACGAAACATCATGTTTCGCCCGACCTGAATTTTTGTTTTTTTTTCTTTTGCGTCCCATATATTTTATTATCATATTTTTAGTTTCTGCCTATTTAAATTATTTTTTTAATCACAGACGAAACATCGTCTGTTTCATTTTGAGCAAAAATATGCATTTTTTAGCTTTTACGACTGTAGCATTCTGTCGAATTGTTAAGGTATGCATATTTTACCCCAAAAGACTGTGGATGTTCTAACATCCTCTTCCTCTTCCTCTTCCTCTTCCAATCCAATTTCTTATTTTCCAATTTCCGTTTCCTTTTCAAAAATTAATCACAATGTTCATATTTCATATTCCAATCTCACCACCAAAAAATAAAAGTAAATAAAAGAACAAAAATTTTTAACACCTCCCAATTTTTTGTTTTTGCTTTGGGATTGACTGATTGAGGCACCATCTACAACTATTCAAGAACAAATACTCAAGTTTGAATCAACAACGAAATTACTAGAAAGAAAATGAAGAAAAATAATCATTTTTTATATATAACGTCTCACTAAATCAAATTACAGATACATACTATATAAACTGGAACATAAATCATAAAATTAGAAACAATAGTATCCACTTTTCCACAAACAGATATCAATTTTCGAAAATTTTGCCGCACTACCCCACTTTTTGAAAATATTTAGCGATCTGCCCTACTTCCCAAAATAATTAGCAATATGCCATTGTTTAGACCACGTCAGCAAGAAACGTTATTGGAAAAAACGGCATAGGTTATTTCGATGCCGTTCTTCCCAATAACGGCATCTGTTTGAAAAAAAAATTGCATGCCGTTATTTGGAATAACGGCATCAGTATATTTGTCTTACAAGTGTGAATCTTCTAAGTTTAAAAAGTTCTAAGTGTGAAAAAACTTATAAACAATGCCGTTATCCTGAATAACGGCATTCGAATGACTGATGCCGTTATTGGAGATAACAGCATCAGTTATATATCAATATGCACTCTCGCCGTTGTTTGGAAACAAAAAGAATTAATAAAAAGTGAAAAAAAAAATTATAACTAATGCCGTTATTCGGAATAACGGCATCAGTTATATATATATATATATTTTTTTATACTTATTCATCAGAGAGGATGAATAATAAGTTATTTTTTTATTAAAAAAATTTATAACTGATGCCGTTATTCCAAATAACGGCATCAGTATTGAGAATGCCGTTATTTGAAATAACGGCATCTGTTATAAGGTTTTTCATACTTGCAATTTTTTCTCTAAGTGGAGACTACAAGCTCTCGAAAAACAAAATAACCTATGCCGTTATTCCAAATAACGACATGCAATTTTTTTTTCAAACATATGCCGTTATTGGGAAGAACGGCATGGAAATAACCTATGCCGTTTTTCCCAATAACGTTTCTTGCTGACGTGTCCTAAATAAGGGCATATCGCTAATTATTTTGGGAAGTGGGGCAGAGCGCTAAATATTTTCAAAAAGTGGGGTAGTACGGCAAAATTCTCTCAATTTTCTCCATCAAAGAAAAGAAAAGTGAACCGATGGAACCCTCCAGTGACGATTAGTTCCCAACAGAGACGAATACGGCGATAGAAGAGATGGCGACGGCGGAGGAGGGTACGTGTTAGAGCTTTGACGGCCATGGCAACGCCAACCGAGGGATATGATGGTAATGATGGCCATGATAAGTGATGAGAGATTTTGAGTTGATGGTGGATGCCATTTAAATTGAAGAGATAAAAATTTTAGTTAGAGCATCTCCAACGTGGTGCTCTATTTTTTATCTCTATAATGAAATATTGAGATGAGAAAATAGAGCTTCACTCCAATCATGCCCTTCCATACTTAATGTCATATATTTTTTTGTTTAAAAATGGAGTTGTAAATTAGTTTTGCTAAAACAAATTTTACATTTAAAAGAATTATATTAATAATCTATTTGGGGAAAACATTATACTATTGAAAATGTCTCGCCAAAAGCTTTAAAATGAGCATAATTTTATTAATTTTGAAACTAATTATAAATTATGATTTTTTTAATACTAAAAAGTAACAATTTGGAATAATCAAGTGTAAAATTATTTAGGAATTAATTTAATAATATAATGAGAAAAGTGAGCCTCATATTTGTATGAGGAAATTTCCTTATACAAAGTGATGTGTCAAAATAAGAGCCGTTAGATCATAGTCTTAATCAAATGACTCATTTGCAAAAATAAAATTGACAATTATTTATTAATTTTCTAAAATAAATGATTTTCTCTCTCCAATTCCTCTTCCTCCACACACACCGCCTCCCTTTTCCCTCAAAACCACGCCGCCTGCTTTCTCACAGAAAGTTTCCTCCACACCCAAAAAAACAAAGAAAAAAACTAACTAAACCCATTCACAACAAAAATAAAAATAACCTACTTCATCTACTTTGTCATTTTGACGTTAGAATCTCACCAAAATCTCACCAACCATGTGTGCACTCATGACCAATATGATTAATACTTACTAATTTTTTTTTCCAATTCTTCTTCCTCTAATCAAACTTCAATGTTAGAAGATGCTTGAAGGAACGGAACACAGAAGAGTGCATACACACCCACATCACACAGAACATACACCCACTGCAAACAAACCCTCAAAAAACTTGAAACAAATTTAGAACATCACTCACAAAAGAAAGTTCATTCTCAAAGAAAGTTCATCACTCACAAAAGAGTTGAAGAATAAGAACATCTGTTCGTGTCATTGCAAAATAAACCATTTGAATGGATAAACACAGCACTTTCCTTCCAAAATCTATTGACTGATAAATTATCAGCTTGCTTGATCAGACTTTTTAACACAATATACAAAATTGAGGTCCTCAGCAATTTCCCAAAAAGTTAAAAAAAAATAGAATAACCAACAGCCTTGCAGGCCTCCTATGCTTACAGACAAGGGTTAATTGTCATCTCTAACCATCTACATGATCAGTAAGTTCAATGTAATTTACTGGCCCATGAATTAAATTGTGTACCAGCGAGGCACAAAGACTTCTGGGAAACACCTTTGGATCGCTAGACAGTCAGAAAGCAGCGAGGTGCAGCAATTAATTTGGACCACTGTACACTGGAGCATTGATACAAAGCAAAGTAGCTGAATACTTAGGACGAGGACCTTCCCCGGTTCTTAGAAAAGAAAGGGTGCCTGAGCGCTTCATGAGCAGTCAACCTCTCCAAGGGTTCATACTTGAGCAGACCTCTCAATAGGTCAATGAGATCTCAAGCTGAATGGTCTACATGTTCCATTGCTAGGTTCTGAAAAAGAAAGAGTGACAACGTCGTCAGACTGGCGTTGCAAAAATCCCAAGAGGCTTGCTAGCAACAGATAATGATCAAAGGATATTCATCCTGATGATGAAAGAGTAATATCTCTTGCTAACAACAGATTGACAACTTGTGCAATTGATTCAGATTCCAAGAACACTTGTGAGATTTACCTATTGAGAGGGAGCGGCGTGGGTCAGGAGGGTAGCGGCGTGGGTCGTGAGGGAGCGGCGGCATTCGTGAGGGAGGAGGGAGGCGGCGTGGGTTAGAGGAGGAGGGAGGAGGCGCGGGTTAGAGGAAGAGGCGGCGTGGGTTAGAGGAGGGAGAAAGACGTGAGAAAAAGGAAGGATCGGATTTGGGAAAATCACATCAATTAATTAAGAAAATTAACAAATAATTGTCAATTTTATTTTTGCAAATGAGTCCTTTGATTAAAACTATGATCTAACGACTCTTATTTTGACACATCACTTTGTATGAGGAAATTTCCTCATACAAATATGAGGCTCACTTTTCTCTAATATAATATATAATATAATTAATATTAATATCGTCAAGGGGCCAACACATGTATGAGATAAACGAACTTTGCATGATATCATGACGACGTGTGTTGTAATCCACGACATGATTATCAAGGATAAACGCGATGAGCAAGAAGATGTTGTCATTTCTATTCCACCATCGGTTCCGAATGTTGAAGATATGGAGATAAATGAAACCGAACGATTCCGAAGATTCCTTGCTCGACTAAGAAGTTGAAAGACAAAGAAGCTCATTTTGCACTTCAAAATGCATTAATTGAACATTTGTGGGAAAGACTTGAGAATGAAGTGATGTAACTCTTAATCTTGCACTCTTTCTACTAGGGTAATGCACGTGCGATGCACGCGGGGAAAATGGGGAGGGGGAATGAAAAGGACAAAAAAAACTACCAACACATGCGCTGCACGTGTTGACACACACACTAAGGAATAAAAAATTGTTTATTTGTTTGAACCCTAACTCTCCCATTAATATAGTAGAGATATTTGTAATGAATGTTGTTATTATCGAGTAATCAGTTTGGGTCGTAAATTAATTTGAAAATTTTAATAAAAAAGCTAATAATAAAATTTTAATATAATGAAAAATTACTAATCAATATTAAAATTATTCAATATTTGTTAAAATAATAATTAGTAGTTTTTAATTAATGCTGATTTTAATTAACTAGTTTAGAGTTAAAAAAGGATACAAGTGGTATTTAAAAAAGTAGTGTGTAAATGGGTGGTTAAAAAAGACTTGAACAGTGTTATAGAGCATCCTCTATAACATCCTAAATATAGAGGGGATGAGGGCCGACTCTAAAATAGAGCAAAATTTTAAAGCCCGGTTGGAGCCAAACTTTGCTCTATTTTAGAGTTTTAGAGCTCGGTTGGAGATGCCCTTAGGGTTAGGATTTTAGAGAGATCGAGCACTAATATTTTTTGTTTTGTTTTTAGGAATAAGAAGAGGTTGGGGATGGAGAGAGGGGGAACTTTTGTAAATTGGCCAATTTTATTTATAAATTAACTATGGATATAACCAATCTAAGTCGATATGGTAAGTGTGATTCAGGAAAAAATATGGCAGAGGATCCAAATCCAGTTTTTGGATTTCACATTTTGAGGAAATTTTACTCAAATCATATGCAAAATAGACATGTAAGTACATATTATATTCTCTTTTATACGAGATATACATATATGAAATAAATTTCTCTTAACTTCTTTGTTGTGTACATTTCTATTGTGTGATTAGATATGAAAATTGATTCCTGCAATTCAATGATATACATATCTAAGTACTAGTTAAGAAAACAAAATATAGCAAATCTATATATTTGATATATGAATTCGTATCTATTATCCGGTAGACCGTACCTGATTCGCATCCGTATCCGAAATTTGCGGATACATATATGATTTTTCTTCTTCGAAGTCATATCCGTATCCGAACCTATTTTTTGGAATGCGGATACTACTGATATCGGTATAGCCAATATCTGATCCGAAAGCATCACATGATGCTCTCCATATGATTTATTATTATTTATTTTTACTCATATGTCACTTTACTCTTTTCTTTTCTAAATGAGAAAGGGTCATTTATACACTAGCTACAAAACAAAAAATTCATTTTATTTGTAGGTTACGACCTTTAGTTAGATCCATTTCTTTAAAAGAATTCAGACATTTCCTTATTTAAATATAATTTTGAGCTTAAAAATGCAGTAATTTACATATTTGATCTAGAACCTCGAGTATTCTTCTTCTTTTATCAAATGCGTTGATAACTTATCAGAAGAAATTAAGATCATTCATGGAAATTTTTATTAAAAAGGCAAGTAGATTTTGGGTGAATGTCTTACATACTAAGTTCAATGTGAAGAAAATATGAGAAGAGGTTCGAAGAGAAGATGGAGACAAGAAGAGCAGTTGCTGGCTGTTGAGGGGTGACAACCGACTTGAATATATTGCAATCGACTGCAACCAACATGTGTTGCTACTGTTGGACTCGACTTGCAGTGCGGTCGACCGCAAGCGGCATAAATCAACTTATTCGGTCGATTCTTGGGGATCTTTTGGAGCCCAGGTTTTCTCTTCAAGTTAAATCATATGGCTCCTATCGTATGACTTTCTCTTCAGGTATATCGGTCGGTGAATGATCAAGACTACAATCTAGGGTTTCTCTAGATCTCTATAAAATAATGTAATAGCTTTCATTGAGAGCCAATACTTCATCTGAGAGTTTTCTATTGTAAACAAGAGAATCTATTTTAGTGAGGCTTGAAAGATAGATAAGTTTTGGAAGTGTCTGTTTGGTTGTAAAATAAATCCAAACCATGAATACTATTGTAGGGAAAAGAAATCCTTGGAAATGAGTTCTAAAAAAGTGGTTTGTTTATATTTAGTTTTAATGTAGTATATGATAAAGATGGAGATAAAGAAATTTAATGTAGAGGAGTAGGTAGAATTGTTTTATTGTTGTAAAAGGAGATGACAGAGAAGCAATGCTACTGTAGCGCTACAGTGCTAATCCACTGGGTTCTGGGTTTTTTCCCCAGATTTCAAATGACGTTTTAGTAGCTATAGTAGGAATCTAAATTCATTTAGAAAATAGCTAAACAAACCTGTGAACAATGCATTTCCTGTGATTTCTTTTTGCTAAACAAACACCCCCTTTGTGTAAAACTCCGGTGGTGTACCTGGCTAAAATATGACTTTTCTTGAACACCTTTCAAAAATCAAACTATTCTTTCAACTCTTAGGTATTCAAATCCTTGCTACTAAGGCCCAAAGTATAAATATACGTTACATCACTATACTTTAAGGGCTATATTTTCAGAAAACTGAAATTTGCCCTTTATTATTTAGAAAACAATAATCCTAAACAATTAAAAAATAAATTTCCCTACAACTTTTCCTGATAAGGGTAAAATTGTGGATAATCCCCATCATTCGATCTCAGCACGAATCACGAGGCAAATTGGGACAAGATGGCAATTTCGTGAACAGACTTAGGTCCAAAGACGATTTTATGGGGCTTGCTCTGGCCCATTAGTCCATATCGGCCTGTCCACAAAGGCTTTATCAGCTATCTATGGCCAGTAGCCAAATCTCGGATAAATAGAGGCTCAATCTTATCCCTAATCACCGAAATCTTATTAGGCAGTCAGAAATCTTTCCCTAACAGGTTCCTACTGCCCTATAAATACAGGGCCCCTTCTACTGTTACCAGGTAATCACAATTTTACTACTCAATCCCCCTTTAAACTCTAAATTACTGACTTGATTGTCAGAGGGCCTATCACCGGGAATACTCCCGCTATTTCAGGCATTTTGCAGGTGTTCGGGGGCGATCAACCATCACTAGATCTACTAAATACTAGCCTCTCATCAGATGCAGATCAGCGGCTGAGATCTGCTTTCCCTTAAAGCCAAAGAACCCATCATCTGTTGCTCCCACACCCAAAAAACAGTAACATCAGATTGGCACTGTCTATGGAAAACACACAGATTTAGCCTCCGACCCGAGTCTTACGTCTTCGCTGTCTTTTTCCATGGCTCCCAAGGCCAAGAAAACCACAACTGCAGGATGTCAAGCCAACCCCCTATTACCACCTCCCCATCTGACCCGCAGCCGACCGGCCACTTAGGTGTCGCAGCAGCATCAAGACGAATGTCAGTTGAGGCCCGCTCCAAGTGCCTCCCGCTCGGTCACATGACGGGCCAACGACCCTGCCGTATTAGACCTCTGCAACGTCCTCAGCAATCGCCAGAACGAAGAAGACCTCTGCCTTCAGCTTAACCATTCCAAGAACGAGGGACCCCTGAACCACCCTTCAAGCCGAAGTTGTCCCTCTTACAAGGTTCAGTAGAGGGAGTGTAGCCTTTTTCAGAGAACTGCCGACCCACAAATGCCCATGGAGAAGGGAGCCTTGTGATGAGGGCCAAGTTCCAGGAGTTTCGGAACGAGGTCTTGCAGGCCCTCCGAGGTGCGACTCGGAGCGACCATCACACCGGCAACACCCACACTGGAATAACCGAGAATGAGGAATCCTACAGGTCTACCAAATCTGAAGGACAAGAAGATAATGTCCTTAAACATCTACAGGAGATGGAATACCACCTCGCCTAGATTGGTGAAGACAAAAGGCAGTCTAATCCAGGGTACCGGCAACCCCGAACACCTTTCTAATCCTACATCCTCGAGGCCCTGATCCTGAGGAGCAGCCTCCAGCATTTGAGACGTACGTTAGAGAGTCGGATTCTGCTGATCACATTGAAGGTTCAAAACAGTCATGATGATTCACAGCGCCTTGGATTCCCTTCTCTGCTACGCTTTCCTTGCCACTTTGCGGGGGCTCGCACAAGAATGATACTCCAAACTCACCCCTAACTCGATCTTCTCCTTCGCTCAGCTCGAGGAGAGTTTCATTGCTCAGTTTGTGGTTAGCCGTAAGGCTGAGAAGATGAGCACTTCCCTGCTAGACCTTAAGCAGAAGGATGGAGAGTCCATTTGGGACTTCGTCCGGAGATTTACAGTAAAGGCCCAATCAATTTCCTCCCTCGACGCTGGGGTCAGAACGGCTGCCTTCTGGCACAAAGACACGATTTGTTGAAGGCCTCCTTGGCTAAGAAGCTGCCTACTGATTTTCCCGATCTCCTACTCCTGAGCAAAAAGTATATCTGGGCCGAAGAGGCCTTGCATTCAGGAGGCCGGAAAAAGTCCCCAGCCAAAGGGAAGGCGAAAATGGACTATTTTGAGACCCCGAAGAATTCCCAGAAGGACACCTTCGGGCAGAGGTGACCCCCATGTTCCTCGCTTCGACAAATTACTTCCGCTTAACGCGAGTGTCTCCGCCATCCTGATGGAGGTGGAGGAGGAGAGGTTGACCCAACACCCCCTCATCCTAACAATAATAATAAGAAGAGGGACCGGTGGTTCTATTGCCGATTCCACCGAAAACACGACCATGACACCGATAACTGTCGGACTCTTAAAGATGAAATTGTGGCACTCATTCGGAGAGGATATTGTCTAAGTTCACCTGGGACGGTCTAAGAACCTTGCCTCCACCCCGAGGTGCGAACAAGCACCCAGAAGTGGAGTCCGAACCTCAGGACTCGGACAGGATGGCCATCCTCCATTGCGTCCACGGTGGACCGATAGGGGAGACTCAAACTCCTCCCGCAAGGCCTTCATCCGCAAAGTCAGTTTGGTCCACAATTGCCCACCTTCTCGAGGTCACAGACTATTTGTCTCTTTCTCAGACGAGGACCTAGGGGGCATCTAGGTTCCTCATTGTGATACCTTGGTCATTAGCCTCGGCCTGGAAAACCATGTGGTCCACCGTATTCTTGTGGACAACGGGAGTTCGGTCAATATCCTGTTTCTTGCCGCCTTCAAGGGGATTAAACTTTCTTGAAAGAGGTTAAAGCCTATAGATCACCCTCCACGGCTTCTCAGGCACCCCTATTCAGATCGAGGGGATCATCACCTTGGATGTCACTGTCGGGAAATCCCCAGCATTCCGAATCGAGACGATGGAGTTCATAGTGGTCAATGTCAAAGCTGCTTACATTGCCATCACTGGTCGCCCCGGTCTCGCTTCCCTCCAAGCGGTGTGTTGCGCCCCGAATTTTCAATATGATATCTCAGAAATACGTGGCACAATTCCCAGCATCAACTTCAATTATAATAGTAAACATAGCCAAAACACAGATAACTTTTTTTCAACTTTTATTACATTAGTTCATTACAAAACACAGCGAAAAAGAAACACCTTGAATTATAATCTTTCTTTTACAATTTACATAAGCCATAACATCAATTCTATCTCATGCATCCAAATTCCAAGCTATAAGCACCTACCTGTAAAACATGAGACTAGAGATAACCCTAACTCTCAAAACTACAGGGTTCAGCTATAACGGTGTGTGCCAAAAAAATAAATAAATGCAACATAAATAAAACATGAAACATAGTATCATAATCAACATGTATCAACAGCAAGAATAAGAAACAACAATAAATAAAACATGAAAACATCAAGTGAAACTAGACTAAGTGTCAAGTGTAGAAAACAGGAAACAATATGCATAAAACCAAGTTAAGAAAACATCAATACTATATGCTGACTCTCTAATGCATACTTGTCGGATTCTACGCATCCCACTCTACATAGGTCCGGTGCAAGCCCTTAACGTTCTCCTCTTTATAGGGTTTAATTCCTCGTTATGCAACTTGCCCTACTACGATGACTACTACGAGATATAGATAAACTGTGAGTATTAGCTAACGCCCTGATAATTTCGGAGGTCAATCTCTATCCACAGATAATTCTGGAGACTATTTCACTCACACATGGGAATCTTCGAGAATACCCCACACCGCAAGCTATGGCATCTCATCACAGGAATACCCCATTAGCGTCGCCTCGACCCCAATAATTTCGGAGATCAATCCCACACCGCAGGTAATTTCGGAGACTATTTCACTCACACCTCTATAATTTCGGAGATTATCTCACACCGCAAGCCATACTGAGGTCCATAACCCATGTTCTCATTTCATCATATCACCATCTAGTGCCTGTCCTTATCTTTTTAAGTTAATTTGATTGATTAATTACGAATCTCCTAGAGTTGGTGTACCCTACCGGACTGAACTAAACTGATCAACAACACAGCCACAACTGGCCAAACCACAAAATCTCAACTGTCGGTATACTAGGGTCCCACACACCCTCTAGAGACTTACAACTTAACCATCAAAACCAAACTTTCACTTCTTTTATATTCAGAAAACATCTCGAAAATACTATAATCTGTAGCAAAATGATATTTAGAACAGTAGGTCATTAATCCAAAAATATTAAAGAATCAATCATTTAAAAGAACATCAGAAAAGCTCAAGAATATATCAGTTAGAGCAGTGGCAGTCGATTTCATACTATAGTCGGTCGACTGTCCCACGTAAAAATCCAAAACCTCGAGAAAACATTAATCAGAGCAGTGGCAGTCGACTGTATAAAGTGGTCAGTCGACTGTTCTGCATGAAAATCCAAAACTTCAAGAAAACATTAATCGGAGCAGTGACAGTTGACTGTATAAAGTGGTCAGTCGACGGTCCCGCATGAAAATCCAAAACATCAAGAAAACACTGCAGCCAGGATCGCGAAGGTCGACTATCGAAATTAACCGGTCGACTGTCATGCCTGCAGACTGCAATTTGAGTTTGTGCATGTTTTAAACGATACAGTGTTTTACTTTATAAAAATAAAATCTGTAAAAAGTACATTCCCGAGATGATCAAATGTGACTTGTGGAGTATATAGGAGTACATAAAAATGAATCAAAACTAATTCGAATTAATAGAATAGCAATTTGACGAATTCCTTCAAAATATGTGCATATATCAAAATAGGGTATTTGAGAATCAATTATGCGTCAAAAATAACTTTGTAAATAGGGGATACATTGTTCAAAACTATCTCAGTACTGAATTATTCAAGATTAAATCAAATCTCTACAAAATTCACAAAAACCCAATTTCTTAAAAAAAACAATGAAATAAGATATTTATGTATAAATGTATGTGCATGTTTGTGCACCAAGAAAACTTCAAAACTCATCAATTAGGAATAGTAAAATATTTAGTTTAACCTCAGTATTGAGCTACTCAAACCCAATTGGAAACTTCACATATTCACAAAATCCCAAAGTGGTCATAATGCATCAGTCCCAAGTCTAGTTATCCCAATCCAACCTCAAAACTTGATCTTTTAATTCATTAGCCTTTCTTATAATTCATTTAACTCATATACCATCATTCACAACAGTTAACCCATGAATATATGTGATTGTAACATGTTATAGTCAAATTTGCATTCATCCAAACTCATCAACAGGGTATTCATACATCTTTGATCCATTTGTGCATAACATTCATTATACTCAATCAAATCAGCAATAATCTGAAAGAAATAACATACTCATGATTTCTATTAGGTTCTCTAACAATCTCAAATCATTCATATGTAAATTTAATCATAAATAACTAGGTTTTCATAAAAGATCAAATTTTTAACTCATCTACTCATCAAATCCATTATATCTTTATACCAATTCCTAACATGTTTTCTAATAGATAAATCATCACATACAACATTCAAATAACAATACAAAGCAACATATATCACTCACCTCTTTGAAGAATCAACCGAAGAAAATAAAGAATAAGAAAAAGCCCTCCTTCGCAAGAAAACCAAGAATCCTCGCTTGAAAACTCCAAGAAATAATAATAAGAAATTCCTTTGTGTTGTGCAGCAAGAAGACAGCTGCACCCCACCCTAATATAGGCCGGAATAAGGGTGTCCAGGTTTTTGAATAGATTTGCAAAATGCCTCTTTTAAAATATACCTTTACATATATAAATCCCCACACTTGGAAATTGAATAAAACCAGCTTAATTGAGTTTTAAAAACAAAAACAACCAGCCTACAACCAGCTGGCACTATTTGAAAACCCAGAAAAATGAGTTTGCACTTTTACCCCTCTAAATAGCAATTTTGCAAAAAGACTTTTTTCAATTATCAAAACATGCAAAATAAATCAAATTTATTAAAACAAAAAGTAAACTCTTTACCTCTGAGTTGACCAGGCATATGCCCAGTCCAAAAATCCGAAAAACTGGAGTTTTCACTCCAAGTGGTAATTTTGAAAAAAAGTCATTCTTTTTGTAATATTTGCAAATAGGTCCAATAATTATCAAAAAATCCAGAAAATTCACAAATAATATTTAATAATAAATAATGAGTTTCTCCAAATTAAATTTTGACTTTGAACTTCCCAAGAAAATATTTGCACGTGTTTTGCATGTGTAAAAGGTTAAATTTTAGAAAATATTTATTAAATTACCAAAAATCATTTTAATTCATTTATTAATCTTAAAAACATTATTTAAAAATCTGGGGTATTACACGGTGCCTCGGCCTACCACATGAGGATGAAGTTCCCCACCAAGTTGGGGGTCAGGGTCCTCAAGGGTAATCAGGAGGCCCTGCGGGCTTGCTATACGACCATAGTGGGAGCCTCAGTCCTCCCTCTCGATGTAGTCGAACTTCCCTCCGATCGGAGTTCATTTAGTTCCAAGCCAATGGATGAGCTGTGTAATGCCCTATAATTTTAAATATAATATTTTGAATTAATAAGTAATTTTTAAAAGAATTTATTTAATTATTTTGAATTTCTGTGAAAAGGTTGTTTTGCACGTGCAAAACACGTGCAAATATTTTTGAAATGCATGTTTTAGAATTTTGAGTTGCTAAATAAATTCTCTTAATTATAATTGGATATGATTTAAATTTTGGAATTTTTCTGAATAAGAGAAACTGCTTTTGTAAATATTTCAAAAGAAGCAGACTTTTTTGTAAGAAGTCGTTTGGAGGTAAATTTTGAATTCCAAAAATGGTTGGCTGCACTTTTGGGGCCGGTTTTGGTAGTGGAGAGATTTGGGGATGAAGTTCTATCCATTTAATTTGATTTGATTAAACAAATAATTACTTATGCAAATTGAGACTTCTAGGGGGTTTTAGTTATAAAATTTCCTCAAAGAAACCTTAGAAGTAATCCCGGCCTATTTAGAGGGCAGCAATCATTTAGCCCCTCTTCTTTTCTTTTGGCTTTTGTGATTTTTGAGATTGGCGAGTTGATTTATTGCTTGGAGGAGGAGGCTACTTTTTTTTAAATCAATTTTGTTCTTGAGGTAGGTGACACTCCAACTCTCTTGCTGTGTTTTACCTCATAAATATATAGTATCCTGCTAGGGATGAACTCTTGTTGGTCATGGATTGTATGTAACATGATTGTAGTACTTGTAGAGATCTATGTATGATATGAGATTGTTGATTATGAGGCATAAAGATTGAATCTTGATTGTGTATGGATCTAAAATAATTTGTTCTTGGATAATGAAGTTTTCTATTCATGAAAGTCAAATTTTTATTTATAGAAATAGATCTAATGAACCTATATGTTATTATAGATGTATAGTGTAACACCCCGAATTCCAAAATACAACTGAATTTGAAGTTCCACAAGATATTTACACTTCTTTCGTACAATTTTACATGGAAATAAAGAACTTTTGTTAAATCAGAGTTTACAATTACATTACATATTTACAGCGGAAACAATTTTACAATAATTTACATGAATTGAAATGTACAACTCTTGAATCAATCTTTAAACAGCATGCATTCTTTAGTCTTGTTAATCACTTTACCCTGCATAAAAACTGTGGGCGCGTTAGTTGCTTACAACCGACGAAATATTATACACGGCTATCCTCTCTATGCCGAAATAGTATAACGATTCTCAAATACTTAAACAAATCACAAACTTGATCACAAACAAAACTACAAGGGACTATCCTATAGATGTCGTGTAGTGCGGTGCACTTAGTCCTTAATGCAGTTGTTTATATTAGATGACATTAATGCGCACTTGTTCAGATTCTATGCATCCCATACTACATAGGTTTGAAGGCAAGCCCTTATCCGTTCTTCATTTTGTAGGGTTCAATCCCTCGTCATGACTTAAACTACTACTGTAACTACGATAAGTATCCTAGATGTTCTATGAGTTACGAGCTCATGTCCAGACAGCCTGGAGGGGAATCCCACGTCATGTCACGATGCATTGTGAAGAACCTATGGACAATTCAGCCTCCGTCATGAGACATGACACCACCTGCAGTCACCAAACACCCCACGAGCGTCGCCTGCGGTACGGACTCCTGGAGACATATCCACGTCATGTCACGACGCATCGTGAAGACAGCCTGTGAATACTCTCACACTATAGCTCCGAGGCCCTCATACTCGTGTTTTTCTCTTATGTTTATCACATCTTCACTATGTATCTAATCCTTAATTATTTGAATCATGAACAAAATCAATTCCTTAGAGTTAGCCCTTCCACTATACCGCTCTTAACCATTTATTCAACATGACCCAAATCCTGATCTTTTCATTTCAAATTTTATTTCAACACATTTCTTTTCAATGCCTGTATGAGGCTTAACTACACTCTAGTTCTCAATTTCAATTCACAATCACAAAATTGAGTGTTTATACTCAGAAGTTCTTTTTCACAATTAACATGATTTCCATTCCTTTCCATGAATCAAAACTCACATATCAAGTTCAATTTCAATTCTTATATTTCATACTCAAAAAATTTCTTTTCAATAAGCACAATAGATTCTCATACAATAGTTTCTTTTCTTACTTAATTCCGTATTGATAAAGTAGCATTTTTCAACATTCACATAGGCCAATAAAATTCATAGATAACCCACTTAAATTTTCTTTCATTCAACAATTCCTCTTTTATAACTTAGTGTGATCTTTTCATGAAAATAGTCACTTTTCATATTTATACAAATATCAACTTCATACAATTCTACTTAATTCTTTGCTTCTAAACCATTTTCATTTTAGTCAAATCATGTGCCAAATATTTTTCTTTAAGTCCACATAATTTTAGAATAATTATAGTATTTTCCCCAAATTTTTATAAGCCTCCTAAAGACAATTTATAGTAAGTTATTTCTTGTAAAAATATAGTCTCAAGTTCTCATTTTTACTAGGCCACAGGTCCTAGAAAATTATCTCAAGAAAATCCAGGTATTATTTGAAACTTCAGGTCAGTCGACTATTAGAACATGGCCAGTCGGCTGTTCTGCAATGATTTGAAACTCGTAGATAAAAATGATCAGGACAGTCGACTGTTAAAACATGGCTAGTCGGCTATTCTGCGATGATTTAAAACTCGAAAAATGATCAGGGCAGTCGACTGTTAAAACATGGCCAGTCGGCTATTCTGTAACTAAAATCCGAAATTTAATACTTGACAGTCGACAGTCGACTCTAATTCGGTCGACTGTCGATTGTACCAAGTTGCAATTTTGAGTAAATTATAGATATATTTTTGACATTGAAAATAAGATCACAATTTTCATATTATTTATAATCAAGGTTTCCACGAAATAATATTTTTACGACACAAGTTTTCATCTTTCTACAATAATGAAACTTTATTTTAGACAATCAACTACACATGATGCATTTAATCAACTATAAGCATGTAATCAAATTTTAGTACAAACAAATAGAGCATGGTGGCATGGTAAACATCTACATTAACAAATAATAGTTTTGCAATCAATTTAACTCTCTTTTAACACACATTCAACTAATAGCAATTTGTCTCATTTTCATAATTCATGGCTAGATTAGTTAAAGTTTCCCCTTAATTCGTCAACCACATCCTAATATGATGTCTAATTAGAAGTTTAAGAGAAACACCCACCTTAAATAGAGAGAAAAATCAAAAGAACTCTTAGAGGATCTCCTACAACGAATGAACAAAGCCTTCTCTTCAAGCAACCAAGTGACTTCTCCTCCTATAGAGCAAGCAATCCCGAGCCTCTCCTATAGCAATCCAGCCTCCTCTCCTTTGGTTGAAGCACTCACACAACACTCATTCTTTTCAATTTTACAAAACTTCTCAATTTTTTGCCTTACAACTTGTAATTTTTTTTCTTTTCTATTCTTCCTTTTAAAAATTGTCAAGTGTGAGAATGAAGAATGTGGGAGGGGTTATTTATACAATTTTCTAGGGTGAATGGAGGGCCAAGTTTTGATCAAATGGTTAGGGATTAAGAGCCAAGATGAAGTAGGGAGTTGAAATAACTTCCCATGATGAGAGTAACCAACTCTCCACCACTCCCATCTCTCCCACTCTCTAATCCTACCTGGCCTAGGTGAGAACGGTGTGCATTGCACACTCCATTGCATGCACATGCCACCTAGTATGTAACGCCCCGCCCCAATATTCAGACAAATTATAAATACTATGTAGTACAACTGCCCACCACAGGCTGCCTCTCAAAAGGTGGTTAACCGGATTGGTGACTCTTGATCATTGGCTAATAGTATTTATACTCAAATTATCCTATCAAACTTCCCATGTGGGACTAAATTTCTCAATCTCAATCTCAAATCTCTCAAATCCCGTGCGGACCAGTCGACTGCTACCAGTACCAGTCGACTGTTCGCTCAAGATCTGGGGTATTACATAGTATCCCTCATTTACAAATTTGTTCATGTGACAAATTTAATTGTCCTTGAAATGAGTCTACACTACAAGTTAGACCATTTCAAAAGAGAATTAAAGTAAATGGGCTCACTAATGGGCCAAACTAACCATGAGCTTTAAATAATTAATTTAATTAATAAATAGAGTGGGCTTAAAAAGACAATTAGGCCTAGATTTTAATTAGGTTTTTAAAGAGATTATTTATTGGAAAAATAAAGAGAACAAATACTATAAAAAAATATTTTATAAAGGAAATTATACAAATGAAATCACACGTGCACAACACGTAAAATCACAAAATCTCATAAATCAAATCTAGGGTGTTACATATAGATCTTTTTGTATGATTAGAGAAACATGGTTTGAGTAATTAAAAGATCAAAATTTTAAGAGTTATTTACTGTTATAATGTGAATTCATGAGGAGTTGAAAACTAGAATTTTTACACGTTGATTTCATGTTAAAAGCCATTGAAAAAATATATTTTTATGTGAAGAATACTAGGGTTAAGGTTTCTGGGTTAGTTGGGGGTTGCACAGCAACCCGGGTTAAACAGTGCCAACCCGAGCACTGTGCAGACCCGGTGTTGGCTGTTTGGTTTGCTTTGGCTTTCGGTTTGTAGCTTGTTGCTTGGGTTTGATTTATTTTATGAAGGGTTTCGGTATTAGGGTTTGAGAACCCTAGTGTGCATATGGATGAGTATATGTATGTATTTAAATCTAGTATTTGTAAGAAGCTTAATTGATTCTTTTGATCAAGTTTCGAATGTGCATATTTAAGATTTTGTTGAAATCTAGTTTCAGATTCTAATATATTCAAGTAATACTTTTGAGGTTGCTAATATATATTTTATGGAATAAATTCTCAGTTTTGAGGGGATATATGTTTCAGTTTTTAGAGATGAAAACTTTGAGTTCTAAAGGGTTATTTTTAGTTTTAGAAGAGGTAAAATTTTATATTTTTAGAACTAAAGAATTTCGGATTTAGGGATGAGATCCCAGGCAAAGAGACTTGTTTCAGTTTAAGTTGATTGGATTAAAGAGAAATTTATTGGATTTTATGTATGCATGGAAAGTGAGATTTAAAAGTGAAATTTAAAGGATTTCATGGATTGGATTTTGTTTCCATATAAGAAAGAGTTTTTATGGCAGTAACAATTTATTAAAAGAAATGTGAATAATGAAGGGATTTGTAGATGTACAAATATTTAGTTTGGAATAAAGTATTTCATGTTTGAGATTTTGATTCATAGCCGTGGTGTTGTGGAAAAAGTTTATTTTCAGAATAGAGTAGATAAAGAGTATTTTGAGTGATTGAACCAAGTAGGGTTTTTAATTGCGATTAGGGTTATTGTAAGAACCCTAAATGGATGCTTGAGGCGTTGAGTTGGGAGTACTAGATACTGAGCAAACCCAAGAGTACGGGTAGTGGATATTTGATTGTAGGAAAATTAACCTGCAGGGCTTGTGTTCCTAGTTTGGCAAGTGAAACCCGGTAGGATAGAACTAGTTCTAGGTGGCTCAGGTTTTTATTATTACAAAACTAAGGACATGCATTAGATTGGGAGTTGTGACGGAACTTGGGCAACGTAAGTATAAGCAATGTTTTCAGTCGGACGGATGTATTTTGGGATTGTATATTTGTTGTGTCTCTCTTGTATGTTTGCGCGTTGAGGGTCGGCAGGCCTCTTTGCGGAATGTCTAGAAGTGAGACGGATTTGGTATATTTGCGCATTGAGGGTTGGCAGGCCTATTCACGGAATGTACGGTATGTTTGCGCGTGAGGGTTGACAAGCCTATTCACGGAATGTACAGCAGGGTGGTGATTCTCCGGAGTTAAGAGCGATGCTTGCGGGATGCTTGCGTGTTTAGACTTGAACAGCTCGGTGGGATGCGTACCGGGACTGAGGTCTATTCACGCAGTGTCTAATCTTGTCTCTTTCACCAATTTTGTTTTCATGGCGGGGGATTGAACCGTAAAATGTGGTGAACACTAAGAGCTTGCCCTCGAACCTATGTAGTATGAGATGCATAGAATCTGAATAAGAATGCATTAGTGTGCATTGTGTACATTGTGTTTTCTTGGATATTATTTTATGCATTTTTCCTTTGTTTTCTCGATACACACTTATTCATTTAATGTAGTTTCAGTTGTTGATTTTATGAATCTTTTATTGTTGTTTTATCTTATGTTGTGCGACGGGTTTGTGATTGTGAGATTTTGGAGGGTTATTATAGTATTGTGTTGTATTCAACTAACATGTCCACTTTTATGGTCAGTTTTGCAAGATTTGCATGTAGGCTTGAGCAAAGTTAAAGCTTGGACGTCAAGATGACTGAAGATTAAGTGTTGCAATGTGTTGTAATAAATGTGTTTAATTTTTCGCTGTGCATTATAATAAAGAAATGTTGTAAAGAAAAGTTATAATTTTCCCTGTATTTATACTGTGTTTGGATTACATTGAAGTAAAGAATCTGAAGTTGTGTCTATTTCTATTATTGAAATTGGGGGCGCTATAGAAGTGGTATCAGAGCATGCTTCAATAAGTAACACTAAACATGGTATAGGGAATAAACCTAGGTGGACATTAGAGTGTGTGTATCAGTCTTAGAGTCATGAATGTGTAGTTGTTTGAACTTGCATTCATGATACTATCTTCGTATACATTGATGTGATATTATATGCGAGCATATTTTGCTTTTGTATCATGAGTACTATGGTTGGTTTGAACCTGTATTTGTGATATTTCATTTTTCTCTTTCCGTGGGATAGTGGATGTCCAAAATTCTATGGAAGATGAGAAAGATGAACTTTTATGGATTTTGAGGAAGAATCTGAGGAAGATCTTGAGGAGGATCCTGAAGAGGTGAATCTTGAGAGAGTCTTTCAGATGATTCCATTGTTTTTCTCTAACCCTATGTAGAGAACAACACAAGATGGCAGTATTTCGACGTCAGCTAGTCAAGTACCAGTGGGGGATGAGCCAGCTTGAGGAACAACTATTGGAAGATCAGAGTGGCGCATTGGAAGCGTGGTGTGGAACCTAAGGTCTCGGATCATACCATTGGGAATCCGAAGTTTTGACAAGCTCGTTAAAAGAGCAGTAATGACTGAAGCAGACATGGAGCTATTCCAGTCGAAGAAGGAAACCTGGAACAAGAACAAGAGGCCAGCAACAGTGACTCACAGCAGTGGCAAGCTCCCAGAGAAGAGGGGCAGGTTCGGTGATCACGATAGAGGTGTAGCGCCATCTCAGGGAGTGACTTGCTACAATTGTGGAGAGACGGGGCATTTTAGGACCCCATGTCCTAAGCTAGCAAGGACCCAGACTTGTTTCCAATGTGGCAAAAAAGGGCATATCAGGCCTAATTGCCCGCAGCTGAAGCAGGGTGGCGCATGTGGTGGCAAGCAGCAAAGGCATGAGCGAGTATTCACGTCAACAGAGGAGGATGCTGACAACTCTGAAGACATGATTTTGGGTATGTAAGAGTTTTAGGTTTATGGCTGAAGTGTATTGAACAAAAACTTTGGATGAGATTAATATTGAGTATCGAAGCCTGTGGAGATTCTGGATCGTCGAGAGAAGGTTCTGCGGAATAAGGTCATAGCGATGGTCAAGGTACTGTGGAGGAACCAGCTATTCGAGGAAGCCACGTGGGAAAGAATTGTTTGTGTAAATTCCGGGTTTTTATTATTATTATTTTTTATTATATATATTTTATTTTTAGCTATAGTTCTCAGGACATAACTCTTCTAAGGAGGGAGTGATGTAATGCCCCATAATTTTTAAATACAATATTTTGAATAAATAAATACATTTTAAATGAATTTATTTAATTATTTTGAATTTCTGTGAAATGGTCATTTTGCATGTGTAAAACATGTGCAAATATTTTTAAAATGCAAGTTTTAGAATTTTGAGTTGCTAAATAAATTATGTTATTTATAATTGGATATATTTTAATTTTTGGGATTTTTCTGAATAAGAGAAACTGCTTTTGTAAATATTTCGAAAGAAGGTGACTTTTTTTGTAAATAGTCGTTTGGAGGTAAAATTTGAATTCAAAAAATGGTTGGCAGTATTTTGGGGGCCGGTTTTGGTAGTGGAGAGATTTTAGGATGAGCACTTGTTAGTCATGGATTGTATGTAGCATGACTGTAGTACTTGTAGAGATGTATGTATGATATGAGATTGTAGATTATGAGGCATAAAGATTGAATCTTGATTGTGTATGGATATAAAATAATTTGTTTTTGGATAATGAAGTTTTCTATGCATGAAAGATCAAATTTTTATTTGTAGAAATAGATCTAATGAACCTATATGTTATTATAGATGTGTAGATCTTTTTGTATGATTAAAGAAACATGGTTTGAGTAATTAAAAGATGGAAATTTTATGAGTTATTTACTATTTTAATGTGAATTCATGAGGAGATGAAAACTAGAATTTTTACACTTTGATTTCATGTTAAATCCCATTGAAAAAAATATATTTTTATATGTAGAATACTAGGGTTAGGGTTTCGGGGTTAGTTGGGGGTTGCAGTTTTGAGGGGTGCACAGCAACCCGGGTTGCACAATGCTAACCCGAGCACTGTGCAGACCCAGTGTTGGCTGTTTGGTTCGTTTTGGCTTTCAGTTTGGAGCTTGTGGCTCGGGTTTGATTGCTTTTGTTAAGGGTTTGGGTGTTAGGGTTTGAGAACCCTAGTGTGCATATGGATGAGTATATGTATGTATTTAAATCTAGTATTTGTATGAAGTTTAATTTATTCTTTTAATCAAGTTTTAAATGTGCAAATTTGAGATTTTATTGAAATCTAGTTTCAGATTCTAATGTATTCAAGTAATAATTTAAAGGTTGCAAAAAATCTACATTTGTATGGAATAAATTCTCAGTTTTGAAGGGATATATGTTTCAGTTTTTAAAGATGAAAACTTTGAGTTCTAAAGGGTTATTTTCAGTTTCAAAAGTGGTAAAATTTCTGATTTTTAGAACTAAAGAATTTCAGATTTTAGGGATGAGATCCCAGAATATAAAGAGAGTTGTTTTAGTTTAAGTTGATTGGATTAAAGATAAATTTATTGGGTTTTATGTATGCAGGGAAAGTGAGATTTAAAAGTGAAACTTAAATGATTTCATGGATTGGATATTGTTTCCATATAAGAAAGAGTTTTATGGCAGTAACGGTTTATTAAAAGAAATGTGAATATTTAAGGGATTTGTGGATGTATAAATGTTTACTTTGGAATAAAGTATTTCATGTTTGAAATTTTGATTCACAGCCGTGGTGTTGTGGGAAAAGTTTGTTTTTCAGAAAAGAGTATATACAGAGTATTTTGAGTGATTGAACTAAGTGGGGTTTTTTATTTGCGATTAAGGTTTTTCTGAGAACCCTGGATGGACGTTTGAGGTTTTGAGTTGGGAGAACTAGATACTGAGCGAACCCAAGACTACCGGTAGTGGGTATTTTTATTGTAGGGAAATTTCCTGCGGGGTTAGTGTTCCTGGTTTGGCAAGTGAAGTCCGGTAGGGTAGAGCTAGTTCTAGGTGGATTAAGTTGTTATTATTACAAATCTAAGGACAGGCACTAGATTGGGAGTTGTGACGGAATTTGGGAAATGTAACACCCCGCAAAATTAAGTTATGGCAATTTTCCCCAAGGGTGTTATGCACATATATTTTGTACTGTTACGGTTAATGTCCATAACGTATTTTAATATAAATATCATACATATTTTGTATTTCGACTATTTATATATTTTCCATCTTATCAATTTTTTTTATCCTATCTTGAGCCAACTCAAATATAAATCCTAATCTTTTTGTGTTTTACATGTATTGCACGTGTTTTCAATACACATGTCGATTACGTATATTTTTCTGTTACACGAAATATCCGTAACATTATCAAAATAAATATTTTTTGTATGTGATATTTCGGTCGTTCAAACCTATTTTTGTAATTGTATACTTATTAATACGTGCAACGCATTTGTTTCTCTTATGCACGTGTTTTCATATTTTAATGTATTTATTTTGCACGTGCATTGCACGTAAAATTTTGTGCACATGTTGATTCCTAATTTTTTTTGAGTCATGAACATTTTTCCTCTCATTTTTCTTGTCACACTTGTGTGATTTATTTTTAATTAAATCCATTAGGCCTAAATCCATTTTTGTAGCCCACTAAAACTATTACAATTTAAAGCCCATGATTATTTTTGTGTGCATTTAAATATACATTTAAAATATAGTTAGTTGGTACACTTTGTCATGTGTAACACATACATCCAACTTAGTCATGTGTAACACATACATCCAACTTAATAAAAATTAATAATAAAATTTGTAAGAAAGAGTGCACACATTGACTACACGTGCACGTGTTTTTTGCATCACATGAGAATGAGGGAAGTGGGTGAGTTTGTCGAGAAGTGGGGAGTTATTTGGGAAGTGGGGAGTCATTTTGACCACACATTCTTCCTATAAATAGATCACCCATTTTGTCATGAAAAATACTAGAACCAAAACAAAAACAAAAGAGAAAGGAAGAGGGTGCTTGCGGGTTGGAGCTTGGAGGAAGGCCGGCCATCATCTGGGGAGCTTTGGAGCAAGTTTTGAGGGTTTCTACTACTAGAAATTCTACAACTGAGGTGAGTATTTCTCCAACTTTCTAATATAGTTTTATTAATAGAATGCTAGATATGTGTGAATTGTTATATGCATGATAACTTATATAGATTGAGTATTCATATTTAGATTATTTGTTATTGGCTGAATGTGTGAAATTATGATATGTTTGATTTGGGGGCATCTTCATAAGGTTCTGTTTTGAGTTTTAGTTGCACTTCAAAAAATCATAACTATTAAACTAGATGCAATATAGAGCTAAAATTTTTATAGGAGCATCTCGTATCTGTCAAGAAGATCTCCTTAAAGTTTCATAATATTTGGATGTCGTTTACTATTTTAATAAAATCTAAACTTAGGACTAGTTGGCAGTTGGGTAGCTACTGGAAATTTGCTTCGGTTTTTGATCATTTCAGCATCCTAGATGCAGTACTTTGGGAAAGGTCAAAAATAAGAAGTTGAAGTAGACTCTTTACCCTTTATTTAGAGTATAAGAAGTCAATTTTTCATAAAATATAGAATTTATAATGAATTTTACAAGATTGAACAGTGGCAGTCTGTATAACAATTTGACCCGACTGTGGATTTCGAAGAATTCAGGATTATAGACACAATATTTTGGGGAAAATTATAATTACAAAGTTATAGTAGAGTTGTATACCTTTAATTTGATCTAAAGAACACAAAGTTTCATGAAGTACAGAATTTTCTGAGATTTTTACAAGTAGCATGAGCTGCAGTTTTCGGATTGTGAACTTACAGTTTTGCAAATAAATTTAGTCGAAGTAATTGAGGCTGAATGTAGATGATCTTAACTACAAAGTTGTAGTAGACTCATTCATGATTTCTATAAAACTAATAAATCTATTTTTGGAGTAGTATTGGAATTTATATGATTTTTACAATATCATTAGGTTGATGTCTTTTATCTAGTTGTCTAAAACTTTTACAACGTATAAAATTATATTTAAAATTGGAATGTTAGTAAGATGTACCTTACGAGGAATTAAGATATAATTAAAAGATGAAGTTGGAATGTTAAACATGTGATGTTTGTAAGGGTTTTAACTCATCAAGTGTTATTAAATGTTGATCTGAAATTGTCGAATAAGACTATGAAACTAGTTATGAAAATAACTGAGTTGTGTGAATAAGAAAATAATTGGATATGTAAATGAATGAATTCCAAAATGTGAATAAAGAGGGTATGGATAACCCATGATGTTGTGAACATGAATTGTATTGATACTAGAGGCAAAGTGAGACCCAGGTACCAGCAAAGTGATGAAAGTGATTATTGAGATTTGAGAAGTGGCCAATATGGGCTATCATTCTCGGTATATTGTTTACATCCAGTAGAAGGGTAAACTAGCTCTAGGTAGTATTATTATTCATGTTTAAATTTAAGGATCGACACTAGAAGAAGATGTGATGAAACTTGGACAAACGTAAGTGAGGCGCCTTTATATAATCTGACGGTAGACTCCAGAACTATAGACCCAGTTTGACGGTGGACTCGAGGACTGTGGTTGCTTGCGTGGTGAGACTAGCCTCAATTAAATTCGGGACTACGATTGATCTGACGAAGGATTCCAGGGTCATGAATAGTTTGGCAGATGGGAGGCAGATCTCCAATGTATATGTATATACCGGGGCTAGAGGGGCACTTGCGGGATGTTCGCACGACGTGGATTCTGTATAGTTTGACGGTTGACTCTAAACTAGAATCCATACTCGTGGAATGTTTAAACCTTTCTTTTGTTACCTTAGTAGAATTTTCATAACGAGGGATTGAACCCTATAATGCGGAGTACGTAAGGGCTTGTCCTCGGACCTATGTAGTATGGGATGCATAGAATCCGAACAAGTATGCATTATTGTCATCGTAGTGTAAATATCTGCATTTGGCATTAAGTCATATCATACATTGACACTACTAGGGTAGTCACTTTTCCTGTTTGCATTCAAGTTTGTGTTTGCTAAAGTAGAAGAATCGCTGTATTATAGCATTGCGTCAGTTGTATGCAATTGACGTGCCCACAGTTTCCAAGTTGCAGGATTGGACTTGTCATGGATTGGAAGTCACTATGATGAGTTGTTGCAAGATTGAAGAATTTTTATTATTGTAGATTGTATTGTATTTATTTAATTCTGCTATGCTATTTTAAAGAACATGTTGTAAATAAAAAGTTTTAAATTTCTTGTAAATTTGTACGGATTTGAAGTAAAAGATCATGTGTTTACTACGAATTACCTGTGTTTGGAATTCGGGGCGTTACAGGAAACGTAAGTATGGGTTCTATTTTCAATCAGGCGGATGTATTTCGGGACTGTGTATTTGTTGTGTCTTTCTAGTATGTTTGCGCGTTGAGGATCTTTAGACCTATTCATGGAATGTCTAGAAGTGAGACAGATTTGGTATGTTTATGCGTTGAGGGTCGGCAGGCCTATTCGCGGAATGTACAGTATGTTTGCACGTTGAGGGTTAGCAGACCTATTCACGGAATGTAAGGCAGAGAGGTGATTCTCTGGAGTTAGTGCGATGCTTGAATGATGGATGCTTGCGTGTTTACACTTGTACAACTCGACAGGATGCATACCGGGGCTGGGGTCTATTCACAGAGTGTCTAATCTTGTCTCTATCACCGATGTAGTTTTCATGGCAGGGGTTAAACCCTAAAATGTGGTGAACGCTAAGGTCTTGCCCTCGGACCTATGTAGTATGAGATGCATAGAATCCGAACAAGTATGCATTAGTGTGCATTGTGTGCATTGTGTTTTTTTGGATATTGTTTTATGCATTTTTTCTTTGTTTTCTCGACACACTTATTCATTTAGAGTAGTTTCAGTTGTTGATTTTATGAATTTTTTATCGTTGTTTTATCTTATGTTGTGTGACAAGTTTGTGATTTTGAGACTTTGGCGGGTTACTATTATTATAGTATTGCGTCAGTTGTATTCAACCGACGGTCCCATTTTTCTGGTCAGTTTTGCAGGATTTGCGAGTAAGTTGCTTGAGCAATGTTAAAGAAGGTGACTTGCCTAAGCTCTTCCCGTAGTTCTGCCACATCTTCTTTCAGTACATCATACATGTTCTTTCTCTTCTCGAGTTCCCAAACATGATGACTGAGGGTTGCAATATTCTCCTTGCACTTTGCATACTGCGCCCGCAATAGCTCTGCTCTCTCCCTCTGAGTCTCCACTTGACTCTGAAGAGACTTGATGAGACCTCCCAGAACTGGCTCTTCTTCGTCGGATGAAATGTCTGATGAGTCCGGAGGCAGAGTGATCTCTCTGGACCCGGGCCATTCTCCTTCATACTCCTCAGGATCTTCTTTATCGGAATCTCCATGTCCAGGGTAGTAGTCCTCTTTGAATATGTGCCAATCATCATCACCTGCTGGGTCGTGGTAGTTCGCCATCTTGGGGAAGGGAGAAGAAGAAGCATCAACCATAGAGCAACACAAATGTAAATAGCTTACATTTAAATCTCTATACCCAACTCACACTCTAAGGTCCACTCTAGGGTGTCGTTCCTTATAAATTTGTACTACTTGGAAGCGTGGCTCTGATACCACTCTGTAACACCCTGAATTCCAAATAAGACTGAATTCAAAGTTCCATAGGATCTTTACACTTCACTTCGTACAATTTTACAAGGAATTAAAAACTTTTATTACAACAGTGATTACATCAACGCAGCAGAATTATAAATTACAACATGTTACATGAATTAAACAATAACTTGAACATTTCTTTAAGCAGCATTCATTTTTTTTGTCTTGTCAATCACTTTGTCCTGCATAGAAATTGTGGGCACGTCAGTTGCATACAACTGACGCTAGGATATAATACATCAATTTCTTTTACTTAGAAAGCACACACTTGTCACAAAACAAAGCTAAAGGGGACTACCTTATTGATGTCGCGTGTGATTTTGCACTTAGTCCTTAATGCAGTTATTTATATTAGATGACACTAATGTGCACTTGTTCAGATTCTATGCTTCCCATACTACATAGGTCCGAGGACAAGCCATTAATCGTTCTTCATCTTGTAGGGTTGAATCCCTCGCCATGAGTTAACTAATACGGTAACTACGGTAAATATCCTAGGTGTTCTATGAGTTACGAGCCCATGTCCAGACATCCTGGAGAGAATCCCACGTACTGACATGACGCATCATGCAGGCATCCTATGGACAATTCGCCTCCGCCATGGAACGATAGCACTACGTAGTCACCAAGCACCCCATAAGAGTCGCCAACGGTACGATATCCTGGAGAAGTATCCATGTTCTGACATGATGCATCATGTGGACATCCTGTGAACACTCTCACACCATAGATCCGATGGCCCTCATACTTATGTTTTTCTCTTGCTTTCATCACATCTCCACTATGTGTCTAATCCTTAAATAATTGAATCATGAATAAAAATCAATACTCTAGAATTAGCGTTACCTCTACTTTGGTCTTAAACATCAATCATTAACCATGATCCAAACTTAGTCTTTATTTATCACATTTCTCTTTTCAAAATTTCATTCATGCCGATGTAAGGACTTAGCTAAAACTCTAGTCTCAATTCTCTTTTCATGCTTTTCAAAATGAGAGTATACATATTCACAAATTCCACATTTCATCATGTTTCTTTTACTTTATTTTCCATGCACAAGTTGCATAATTTGAAATAATTTCATATTTAATCTTGCTCAATTTTCACAAGTCAAAATCTCATTTTTAAACTCTACACAAAATTTCTCTATGTTCAAAAGAATATTTGTATATTTAATTACCAAGAAAATCACATTCTAAAAACTTATTAATTCTTCTTCTCAAGAAATTTACTTCTAATTCTCATTATAATAGGTCAAATATTATGGAAATAATTTTCATGAAGTCTAGGTATTTTTAGAATAATTCTAATATTTTTTCTCAGTTTTTTTAAAAACACTTAAAAATACTAGAAATATCAAAAACATGAAAAAAAAAACCAAAAAAATAAAAAATGGCCAGAGGCCAGATCGAACCCAGAACCAAACCCCCCGCCAAATGAATAGTAACTGACTTCAGGCACACCCGAAGACCAGAATGACCACAGTGACTAGCTGTCACATGAAGTACTTAATTGATACTTAAGTTTGGTTCTCAGGTTTTGAGTTAAAATCAAATTTTAGAAAAAAACAAAGTCTCTTGTTTGACTCGAACCCAAGACAAATGCTTCGCTGAGCTACAGTAACGCACTTAAAATGCACCCAGTGACCAGTAGGTCTGAGTGACTAACCCGTATAGAAAATCGATCAAAATGTTTTTGTGTCAGACTGTACTGTTTCTAGTTCTTTTTAGAAACTCGATTTTTCTCAATCAATCTGTTCTTATAAAAATATAGATCTTTTCCAGATTATTATTTTTTGTAAAACAGTAACCCATACTTTTCTTAGATTGCCAAAATCTCATTTTTACACATAGAAGACTATTTTTCTTTTAGTTTATTTAAAAATGATTCATGAATACATTTCGACATAGAAACATTTCTTTTTAGAAAAAAATGTTTATCAACATATTCCCTATCATTCATAATGAGTTCATACAATTATTATTTTCATTCTTTAACACGATCAAGATCTTAAATTAATCATATTTTCACAAATTACTATTTTTCTTATGTTTCGAAAGGCAACATTGGTGATAATCTAGTGACTACAACATTACTCATACATGGAAATTATAAACACACTTTTTATCACAATTAACTTATTTCATAATCCATGGTTTACTAGTTTGCATTCTATAAATTATCGATAAGCACAATTTTCCACATATAGCATTCTACCATTCATTCATAAGCAAATTTTCACAAAATCATAATTCGTCAATTCTAGCATGCAAATATACTAACAAACCATCATAACACATTTTAATTAATACATTCTAATCAATTTTACTAACTTTTCATGTAGATCAATTAGAGTTCTTTCCTTATTAGTCTCTTTAACAAGCATAGAGCAATATTTCCTACTTATTTCTAACATAATCACAATTTCACATCCCAGCATGATATCTATGTTATAAATTTGAGAAATTGCCCACCTTATTGAAGAAACAAAGAGAAAACTCCTAAGAAGCTCCTTGAATGCACGAACGGTTCCCTTCTCCTCCTCGATTGTGCCACCAAAATGAGCCTTCTCCTCCTTGATTCTAGATGAAGCCGGGCTCCTTCCTCTCCTTGATGTATGGCTGACCTCCAATAGTGCAAGAACACACCACTCACACTCTGTCAATCTTTCTACTCCCAACTACTCTCAATCTTTTACTCACAACTTGTTTCTTTTCTTTCTTTTCTCTTATGAAATTTCTAGTGCAATTCATGAAGAAGATGAGGGGGGGGGGGGGGGGGGGGGGGGGGTATTTATATACTTTTCAAGCACAAATGGAGGGCTAAGATTAGTTTAGATGAGTTTAGATGAGAGGCTAAGGCTAGGATGCATTAGGGAGTGAGAAGAACAACCCATGAACACATAACTACTCTCCCACTCACTCCATCTCTCCCACCTCAATGAAGTGGCCGGCCACCCCTCTCTTCTTGCATATAGCACGTGCATGTGCAATACACGTGTCACACTATGCATACTACGATATAATTTGTACATTAAATTGTTAAATTAATTATTACTTGGTCAAGTCTACACTACAAGTTGTATTATTTATTATAAAAAATAACTAATGGGCCAATTAGGTAGGCTAGAATCCATGGGCTCTCTAATTAAATTAATTAAATTAATTAAGTGGGCTAGAATTAGACTATTAGGCCTAGAGATTAAAATAGGCTTTAAATTAAAAAAAAGAAGAATGTAAAATACTTGTTCATGACATAAAATAAATAATTTTTTTAAAGGGTAAATATACATAAATTTGTACGTGCAAAACACGTGAAATCCAACAAACTCATGTTTAATTTTAATTGAATATTTAGGATGTTACAACACTCCCTCCTTAGAATAGTTCCGTCCCCGGAACTAAGCTTAAAGAGTGAGAAAACAAAACATAAAAGAAAAAGAAGACAATACAATCAAACAAAGAGCTCGAGATGATCGTTCAACATCCTCTACTCAGATTCCCAAGTAGCCTCTTCAACCAACTGGTTTCTCTAGACTACTTTGACCATTGGTATCGTCTTGTTCCTCAAGACTTTCTCACGACGATCCACGATCTCAACCGGTAGTTCAATGTAACTCAGATCTAGCTGCAAACCCTCTGGTACTTCGGGCAGATGGTGACTTGGATCTGGAATGTAACCTCTCAGCATAGACATATGGAAGACATTGTGCACCTGATACAACTCTTCCGGTAACTCCAACCGGTAAGCAGTTTTTCCAATCCTCTTCAATATCTTATATGGGCCTATGAACCTTGGGGCTAACTTCCCACCTCTGCCAAAACGAATCACACATTTACTAGGTGATACATTCAGAAAGACATAGTCACCTTCCTGGAACTCAAGGTCCCTTCTCCGGTTGTCTACGTAACTCTTCTTCCTATTCTGAGCATCCACCAACCTCTTCCTGACCAAAATGATCTTTTCAGAGGTCTGCTGCACGATCTCGGGCCCAAACATTTGCTGCTCTCCCACTTCAAACCAGCAAACAGGTATTCTGCACTTCCTGCCATACAAAGCTTCGTACGACGCCATCCCGATATTAGTCTGAAAACTATTATTGTAGGCAAACTTTACCAGAGCTAGATGCCTCTCCCAACTGCCTCCAAAATCTAGAACAAAACACCGAAGCATATCCTCGAGAAATCGGTTGACCCTCTCAGTCTGTCCATCAGTCTGAGGATGGAAGGCAGTGCTAAAATTTGTCTTAGTACCCAAAGCTATCTGAAGACTCCTCCAGAAATGCGAAGTAAACCGTGCATCTCGATCAGACACATTGGTCAATGGAACACCATGAAGCCTGACGATCTCTCCAACATACAACTCGGCTAACTTGTCCATGGACGAAGTGAGTTTCATAGCCAAGAAGTGAGCTGACTTGGTTAGTCGATCGACTATGACCCAAATCGCATCATTACCCTTCGAACTCTTGGGCAAACTCATGATGAAATCCATGTTGATGTTATCCCACTTCCACTCTGGAATGGGTAACGGTTGTAATAAACTTCTGTGCTTCTGATTCTCGGCTTTCACCTGCTGAAAAATCTCACACCTCGCCACAAACTCAGCCACATCTGGCTTCAAACCTGACAACCAGAAATGTTTCTTGATGTCCTTGTACATCTTGGTACTCCCAGGATGTACTGACAAAAGCATAGCATGTGCCTCCAGAAGAATACTCTCCTTCAAATCTGATTGATTCGGAACACAGCCTCTCTCCAAACCACAACACTTCATCCCTGATCTGAAACTCTGCCAACCTGCCTACACCAACCTGCTCCTTCATCTTCTGAATCTCTGCATCTTCCTTCTGACTTGCTATAATCCTTTCATTTAGCGTAGGATGAAGCCTCAGCTGAGCCAAAGATGCTCCCAAGCCTTACAAAATAACCTCAATACCAGCCTAATCCAGCTCCTCTGCAAGATGCCTCTGGGTCATGATCAACCTGGCCAAACTGCTTTTACAGCTAAGTGCATCAGCAACAACATTAACATTCCCTGGATGGTACTTAATCTCAGGACGAATGTCCTCAAGTACTTCTAGCCATCTCCGTTGCCTTAGATTCAGGTCCTTCTGCTGATAGATGTACTTCAAGCTTTTGTGGTCCGTGTACATGTTGAACTTCTCACCGTACACATAATGTGCTTCAAGGAGAATATAATCGTAGTCAACTCCAGATCATGAGTCAGATAATTTTTCTCATGCGGTTTTAGTTGCCTAGACCCATAAGCGATCACTTTTTCTTCTTGCATTAAGACACAACCAAGCCCACGATGTGAAGCATCGCTGTAAACATCATACTCAACACCTACTCTAGGCAAAGACAAAATGGGAGCAGTAGTCAGCTTCTCTTTCAACTCCTGAAAGCTTACCCCGCATTGTTCAGTCCACTTGAAATTCACATTCTTCTTGGTTAGACTAGTGAGCGGCACGGCTATCTGAGCATAGCTTTGGATAAACCTCCTGTAGTATCCAGTTAGCCCAAGAAAACTCCTGATTTCCTTCACTGTAGTAGGCCTTGTCCAATCTTTTACTGCCGCTATCTTCTGAAGATCAGTTGCCACTCCCTCCTTAGAAAGGATGTGACCCAGGAATGCCACTTCAAATTTCCAGAAATCGCACTTGGATAACTTGGCATACAACTCATGCTCTTGAAGCTTCTTTAGAACCTCAGCAAGATGCTCAGTGTGCTCCTCCTTAGACTTGGAGTACACAAGAATATCATCAATGAACACCACGATGAAAAAATCAATAAATGGCTTCAGAACTCTGTTCATCATGTCCATAAAGATTGCAGGTGCATTCGTCACTCCAAATGGCATGACTAAGAATTCGTAATGCCCACGTCGAGTTCTGAATGCAGTCTTATGCACATCTTCTATCTTCACTCGAACTTGATGGTATCCCGATCGAAGGTCTATTTTAGAGAAAATAACTGCTCCTTGTAGACGGTCGAACTGGTCATCAATTCGTGGAATAGGATATTTATTCTGAACAGTGAACTTATTCAGCTCTCGGTAATCGATGTAGATTCTCATCGACCCATCTTTCTTCTTCACCAACAGTACCGGTACTCCCCAAGGTGATGCACTCGGCTGAATAAATCCTTTCCCTAAAAGTTTTTCAATTTGCCGTTTTATTTCATCCTGCTCCACAGGTGCCATCCTATACGGTGCCCTGGAAATGGGTGCACTCCCTGGCTGAATAGTGATGTTGAACTCAACATCACATTGCGGGGTAACCCGAGTAAATCTTCCAAGAATACAGTCGGGCAATCCCGAACCACTGGAATCTGCTGCAACTCTACAGGAACCTTCTTCTTGCTGATAGCTACCACCAAATCTGAACATCTCTTCTTCCCCTGGAAAGTGACTTCAAGACCCCTGGAGCCTTCACCGTTACTTCCTTGGTCTTGCACTCGATGTTCGCACTGTACACCGACATCCAATCAATGCCAATGATAACATCGACCCCCAGGATATTCAGCTCGATCAGATCAATCCCAAAAATCATGTTGCCAATCTCGATCACGCAGTCTGCATAGTACCGATCAGTGGTTAAAGTCTCCCCTGATGGAGTAGCCACTGCTAAGACCTTGCCTGGTACAATCTTCGGTTCGACTCTCAAAACTTTAGCAAATTTAGGAGATACAAAAGTATAAGAGGATCCAGTATCGAACAGAACAACAGCTTTCTTTCTATTTAATAAAAGTTCTCCTGTTACATAACACACTTTCGTTACATAATAGTTCTTACTAAATAAATAGGGAAAAAGAACAACAGAAACTTCTAAACATCCTCCCCCATACCAGTAATGACGTGATCCACTTCATCAGCGTCAGCTTCAGTCAAGGCAAATACTCGCCCCTGCTGGTACGGTTTCTTCCCAACCTGCTTTGGTGGTCCACTTCGGGCGACATCTCTCAGCTTGGGACATTGAGATTTGTAGTGGCCCACCTATCCATAGTTGAAGCAGGTCACAGGAGACTTCACCCAACTGTTTCCGGGTCTTCCAGCCACATTGACAGCGTTCGCCCCAGTAGGTTTGAATCTTTGAGCTGGCGGCTGCCCCCTGACATTTCCAGAAACTGCAGGTCTCTTCCCAACATGCCAATTATTCCTCCTATTCTGGACAGCATGAAACTGCTCTATATCCAGCTCAGTAGCTGCAGCTTGCTTGACTAACTTGTCAAACCTCCTGATACCGAGGGGTATCATCCTTGATCTCAGACTCGGCCTCAAACCGTGCTCGAACTTTGGAGCTTTCTTCACCTCGTCCATCACAAGTTTGTGTGCATATCTCGAAAGTTGAGTAAACCTTATCTCATACTCTCTGACAGACATGCCTCCCTGATGCAGTGCTAGGAACTCCATTGCTTTCTTCTCTTGGACATCAGATAGAAAATATTGACCGCCGAACTCCTCCAAGAATTACTCCCTGCCGATAACACCATTTCCCATAGTCCACTTCATCGACTGCCACCACACAGCCGCATCCTTCTCAAGCTGCAATGTAGCCAACTTCACCTTGCTACCTTCTGGAGCTTTCAAAACTTCAAAGATAGTCTTGACTTGCCGAATCCAATTATACTGCATTTGGGTCTGACTTTCCTTCAAACACTGGTGGTTTCATCCTCTTGAAAGACTCTACGAGTTTGATCGCCTCAGGAACTGGATTCGCAGGCATCCCCCTATGGTTTTGGCTCATGGCAACGACGTTGAGGGTCTGATAAACTCTAGCCAACTCCGTTTCCAAGTCGAGTCCACAACTGGGTCCTTCTCCATTCCTTGATCTTCTTCCAGCCATATTTTGATTCAAAAGATCCATTAAATTCAAAGTAGAAAACATGAATTTAACACAACTTCTTCCATTTCATTGAATTTAAACTTTGTACATTCAAACTTAAAACATTGTCTGACATCAACCAAAAGCATCGAGAAGATACAACATTCTAATCCTACGGTTCCTCTTGGCTTGCCTAAGCTCTTCCCGTAGTTCTGCCACTTCTTTCTTCAGTACATCATACATGTTCTTTCTTTTCTCGAGTTCCCAAACACGATGACTGAGGGTTGCAATATTCTCCTTGCACTTTGCATACTGCGCCTGCAATAGCTTTGCTCTCTCCCTCTGAGTTTCCACTTGACTCTGAAGATACTTGATGAGACCTCCCGGAACTGGCTCTTCCTCGTCGGATGAAATGTCTGATGAGTTCGGAGGCAGAGTGATCTCTCGGGACCCGGGCCATTCTCCTTCATACTCCTCAGGATCTTCTTCATCGGAATCTCCATGTCCAGGGTAGTAGTCCTCTTTGAATATGTGCCAATCGTCATCACCTGCTGGGTCGTGGTAGTTTGCCATCTTGGGGAAGGGAGAAGAAGAAGCATCAATCATAGAGCAACACAAATGTAAGTAGCTTACATTTAAATCTCTATACCCAACTCACACTCTAAGGTCCCCTCTAGGGTGTCGTTTCTTATAAATTTGTACTACTTGGAAGCGTGGCTCTGATACCACTCTGTAACACCCTGAATTCCAAATAAGACTGAATTCAAAGTTCCATAGGATCTTTACACTTCACTTCGTACAATTTTACAAGGAATTAAAAGCTTTTATTACAACAGTGATTACATTAATACAGCGGAATTATAAATTACAACAGGTTACATGAATTAAACAATAACTTGAACATTTCTTTAAGCATCATTCATTCTTTTGTCTTGTTAATCACTTTGTCCTTCATAGAAACTGTGGGCACGTCAGTTGCATACAACTGACGCTAGGATATAATACATCAATTTCTCTTACTTAGAAAGCACACACTTGTCACAAAACAAAGCTAAGGGGGACTATCCTATTGATGTCGTGTGTGATTTTGCACTTAGTCCTTAATTCAGTTATTTATATTAGATGACACTGCACACTTGTTCGGATTCTATGCATCCCATACTACATAGGTCCGAGGCCAAGCCCTTAATCGTTCTTCATCTTGTAAGGTTGAATCCCTCGCCATGAGTTAACTACTACGGTAAATACGGTAAGTATCCTAGGTGTTCTATGAGTTATAAGCCCATGTCCAGACATCCTGGAGAGAATCCCACGCACTGACATGACGCATCATGCAGGCATCCTATGGACAATTTGCCTCCGCCATGGAACGATGGCATTACGTAGTCACCGAGCACCCCACAAGCGTCGCCAACGGTACGATATCCTGGAGAAGTATGCACGCTCTGACATGACGCATCATGTGGACATCCTGTGAACACTCTCACACCGTAGATCCAATGACCCTCATACTTATGTTTTTCTCTTGCTTTCATCACATCTCCACTATGTGTCTAATCCTTAGATAATTGAATCATGAATAAAAATCAATACTCTAGAATTAGCGTTACCTCTACATTGGTCTTAAACATCGATCATTAACCATGACCCAAACTTAGTCTTTATTTATCACATTTCTCTTTTCAAAATTTCATTCATGCCGATGTAAGGACTTAGCTAAAACTCTAGTCTCAATTCTCTTTTCATGCTCTTCAAAATGAGAGTATACATATTCACAAATTCCACATTTCATCATGTTTCTTTTACTTTATTTTCCATGCACAAGTTGCATAATTTGAAATAATTTCATATTTAATCTTGCTCAATTTTCACAAGTCAAAATCTCATTTTTAAACTCTACACAAAATTTCTCTATGTTCAAAAGAATATTTGTATATTTAATTACCAAGAAAATCACATTCTAAAAACTTATTAATTCTTCTTCTCAAGAAATTTACTTCTAATTCTCATTATAATAGGTCAAATATTATGGAAATAATTTTCATGAAGTCTAGGTATTTTTAGAATAATTCTAATATTTTTTCTCAATTTTTTTTAAACACTCAAAAAAACTAGAAATTTCAAAAACTTGAAAAAAACCAAAAAAAATAAAAAATGGCCAGAGGTCGGATCGAACCCAGAACCAAACCCCCTGCCAAATGAACAGTAACCGACTTCAGGCGCACCCAAAGACCAGAATGACCACAGTGACTAGCTGTCACATGAAGGACTTAATTGATACTTAAGTTTGGTTCTCGGGTTTTGAGTGAAAATCAGATTTTAGAAAAAACAAAGTCTCTTGTGAGACTCGAACCCAAGACCAATGCTCTGCTGAGATACAGTAACGCTCTTAAAATGCACCCAATGACCAGTAGGTCTAAGTGACTAACCCGTATAGAAAATTGATCAAAATATTTTTGTGTTAGACTGTACTTTTTCTATTTCTTTTTAGAAACTCGATTTTTCTCATTTAATTTGTTCTTATAAAAATATAGATCTTTTCCAGATTCTTATTTTTTGTAAAACAGTAACCCATACTTTTCTTAGATTGTCAAAATCTCATTTTTACACATAGAAGACTATTTTTCCTTTAGTTCATTTAAAAATGATTCATGAATACATTTCGACATAGAACATTTCTTTTTAGAAAAATTCGTTTATTAGCATATTCCCCCTCATTCATAATGAGTTCATACAATTATTATTTTCATTCTTTAACACGATCAAGATCTTAAATTAATCCTATTTTTACAAATTACTCTTTTTCTTATGTTTCGAAAGGCAACATTGGTGATAATCTAGTGACTACTACATTACTCATACATGGCAATTATAAACACACTTTTTACCATAATTAACTTATTTCATAATCCATGGTTTACTAGTTTGCATTCTATAAATTATCCATAAGCACAATTTTCCACATATAGCATTCTACCATTCATTCATAAGTAAATTTTCACAAAATCATAATTCGTCAATTCTAGAATGCAAATATACTAACAAACCATCATAACACATTTTAATTAATACATTCTAATCCATTTTACTAACTTTTCAAGTAGATCAATTAGAGTTCTTTCCTTACTAGTCTCTTTAACAAGCATAGAGCAATCTTTCTTACTTATTTCTAACATAATCAAAATTTCATATCCTAGCATGATATCTATGTTAGAAATTTGAGAAATTGCCCATCTTATTGAATAAACAAAGAGAAAACTCCTAAGAAGCTCCTGGAACGCACGAACGGTTCCCTTCTCCTCTTATATTGTGCCACCAAAATGAGCCTTCTCCTCCTTGATGCTAGATGAAGCCGAGCTCCTTCCTCTCCTTGATGTATGGCCGGCTTCCAATAGTGCAAGAACACACCACTCACACACTCTCAATCTTTCTGCTCACAACTACTCTCAATCTTTTAATCACAACTTGTTTCTTTTCTTTCTTTTCTCTTATGAAATTTCTAGTGCAATTCATGAAGAAGATGGGGGGGGGGGGGGGGGGTATTTATACACTTTTCAAGCACAAATGGAGGGCTAGGATTAGTTTAGATGAGTTTAGATGAAAGGCTAGGATGCATTAGGGAGTTAGAAGAACTACCCGTGAACACATAACTACTCTCCCACCTCAATAAAATGACCGGCCACCCCTCCCTTCATGCATATGTCACGTGCATGTGCAATGCACGTGTCACACTATGCATACTACAATTTGTACATTAAATTGTTAAATTAAATACTACTTGGTCAAGTCTACACTGCAAGTTGTATTATTTATTATAAAAAATAACTAATGGACCAATTAGGTGGGCAAGAATCCATGGGCTCTTTAATTAAATTAATTAAATTAATTAAGTGGGCTAGAATTAGACTATTAGGCCTAGAGATTAAAATAGGCTTTAAATTAAAAAAAGAAGAATGTAAAATACTTGTTAATGACATAAAATAAATAATTTTTTAAAGGGTAAATGTACATAAATTTGCACTTGCAAAACATGTGAAATCAAACAAACTCATATTTAATTTTAATTGAAAATTAGGATGTTACACTTTCAGTGGGAGAGCCTCAGCAGTAGGTAGAAAGGTCCTCCGCGACACCGAACTAAGCTACACTAAGATGGAGAAGGTAGCCTACGCCCTCGTCATATCTATGAGAAAGCTTTGCCCCTATTTTCTTGCCCATTATATTCCGGTCCTCAAGGATCAATCTCTCAAGCAAGGACTCAACAAGCCGAAGAGGTCCGGCCGCCTGATGAAGTGGTCCATTGAGCTCAGTCAACATGACATCAGCTATAAGCCTAGGACCGCCATCAAGGGAAAAGCCTTCGCCGAGTTCATAACTGAGTGCACCATCCCGGAAGCATCTGAGGTTTAGGATGACGAGCCAATATGGTAGCTTTACGTAGATGGTTCATTGTGCAAAGAAGGGAGTGGGGCAGGAATCATATTGAGCAATCTGAACAACTTCGTCCTTCAATACTCCCTACGCTTCAGCTTTAAAGCATCCAATAATGAAGCAGAGTATGAGACCCTAATCGTCGGACTTCGTCTGGCACGAAAGGCAGGGGCCAAACGGGTTAGAGCATTCAGTGATTCCTAACTGATCGTCAATCAAGTATGCGGGGAATATGAAGCTCATGATGCCCGGATGGTCCGATACATAGCACACATTAAGCTTCTCCTGGCAGGCTTCAAAGATGCTACCATTGTTCGAATTCCTCGAGAGCAAAACACCCAAGCAGACGCTCTATCCAAGCTGGTGTCCTCTTCACTTGATGGCCAAGATCACACTGTCCTGGTGGAGGTCCTTGTCCGATCATGCATTGAGAATCCTTAGGTCCTCTGTTTCAATCCACCACTGCAGGTAGCAACATGAATGGATCCGATCCTGAACTACTTAAGAAATGTTGAACTACCACAGGACCTGTCCGAAGCAAGAAAAGTACGAGTAAGGGCCGAAAGGTTTATGCTCATCAATAACGTGCTCTATAAGCGGTCATACACTAAGGTCGACGGAAGACCCTACCTCCGATGCTTGACCCCGGAGGAAGCTAAGTACACCCTCGAGGAAATGCTTGAAGGGATTAGAAGCTGCCACATGGGCAGCCAATCGCTTCCAAGAAAAGTGCTCAACCACAGTTACTATTCGCCAAACCTCCTACAAGATGCTCAAGACCTCGTTAAGAATTGAAGACCATGCCAAAGGTTCTCCGTAGTGAAGCACGTCCCGCATGCCGAGTTCAAATTGCTAGCTAGCCCAGCCCTCTTCGCCATGTGGGGGATGGATCCGATCGGCCCATTTCCCAAAGTGATAGGTCAAAGGCACTTCCTAATAGTGGCCATCGACTACTTTACAAAGTGGGTCGAAGCAGAACCCTTGGCTATTATCACCAAGCATCATGCCCTGTAATTCTTTTGGAAATCCATCATCTGTCGATTCGGGATCCCTCAGATTCTTGTCATTGACAATGGCATCCAGTTTGCTGGCAAGAATTTTCGCAGGTTCTACGAAGACTTGGGAATTCAGCAAAGGTTTTCCTCAATTTCGCACCCTCAGTCCAATGGACAAGCTGAGAATGCCAACCGTTAGATCCTCGATGATCTCAAGAAGTGATTGGACAAATCCCCCAAGGGTTCATGGGTCGATGAGCTGCCCATTGTGCTGTGGTCTTACCGAACAACCAAGCGGATTCCTACGGGCGAGTCGACCTTCAACCTGACATTCGGCACCGAAGCTGTAATTACCCTGGAAGTCGAACTGCCCTCCCCATATATCATTAGCTTTGATGAGAATCTGAACATAGATGGCCTCCGGGAAAATCTAGATCTCCTCGAAGAAGTTTACGAAAGATCAATAATCAGAAGGAACGTTGTGGGTAGAATGATTCCATAACAAAAAGGTCCGACCAACCAATATCAAGGAGGGAGACCTAGTGCTACGAATGCTCGACATCTCCATGTCGAACAAAAAAGGGAAGCTGGATCCCAACTGGGAAGGCCCACCCTGACACTTACTTGAAGACCCAGGGGGTAGAGTAGTTAAGAGGACTTGGAAAGTGGAACACCTAATGAAGTTCCACGAGGGCTCCTAGTGGTATGTACTTGTAATGTGGCTCAAGAAGGTAGCAAATTTAATTAGCATTCTCCTCTCGGCAACCAATGAATAAAAGTTAATTTCGCAAATTTCTTTTCAAATCGAAGCTCGTCTTAATGACCCCAAAATGGGGCTCTGACCCTGAGACCACCGTGGATTTCTCCACTTAAATGGCCTTCGTCTTAGCGTCTCAAAAGGGGGCTCTGTCCCAAGGCCATTGTGGATTTCTTCGCAAACATGGCCCAAGTCTTAGCGCCTCAAAATGGCACTCTGACTCCAAGCTCATCGGGGTTTTCTCCACAATTGAAGCTTGTCTTAAGTGCCCTAAAAATGGCATCCTGACCCCAAGGCCATTGCAGATTTCTCCGCAAACATGGCCCAAGTCCTAGCGCCTCGAAATGGCCCTCCGACTCCGAGTTTGTCGTGGATTTCCCCGCAACGAAGGATAAAATCTCAGAATTAGCACCTCGAAATGGTGTACCGACTCCGAGGCCATCGTAGATTTCATAGCCAAAAGGTTCGCCCTCGTGCCTCCGAATGGCTCTGGTTTGGTCACAAATTTTTGCCAAGACCACACACTCTGACCCGATCACAGACTGCCAAGACCACATGTCCTGAGCCTTTTCCTTTATTAAGGCACCCTGACTCTGACCCGATCACTTGACCCGATCACAGACTGCCAAGACCACATGTCCTGAGCCTTTTCCCTTTTTAAGGCACCCTGACTCCGACCCGATCACATACTCAAAATGATACTCCACTCATGAAAGGTCAGATCAACTCACGCTGTGAAAGTCAATTCTTTCAGCAAATAAGTTAATAAGGAAAAATACTTTTGATTGAATGAGAGATGATTACAAGATGGGCGGTGGCCAGTCCACAGTTGGCAAATCAAACACAAAACAAAGATAGCTACGCCTAAACACAACTATAGTCGCCTCATATTTCAACCCAATCTGTCGCCGACGGTCCACGTGCAGAAGAGGCTTCATAGGCAAGCTTCGTGTAGCGCCTCGGATCCCACTACCGGATATTCCGTGATACAAACCAGAATATTTTCCTTCAAATACATCTCAACACAGTAATAACACGGAAATTTAAAAAAATTTTATTGCCAAAAATATCATTACATCATCAATTACAATCATTATCTTGTTCTTGAACAGGAATACCAATTACATTAAAGCATTACAAATATTACTTAAACATTTTGCTTGCCCTTCAGAACGGTAGTCAACTGATCTTCCATTGGAACTCCACTGAGTGGTCAAAATGCTTCCCTGAGATGCGCCTTGTAGCTCGAATCCTCTACTGTGCTACTCTGATATTCTTGCACGTGATTAAATGGTAGATAGGTACATTGCTACTCCACTTGGATGCCCTGCTTGTCTTGAGTCCTGCTGCACTCGCGACCCGGTATCCAGCACCTAATTGAGTGGGCACGTCAGTACATATACTGACACAATGCTGATAAGAAAATAGTGTTCTCCAACTAGCAATCACAACCAGCCTTTAATGAAAACAGAAACGTGCATCCTCATTTCCTAGTGTCAGTGTATGCCATGACAGGAAGTCTAATACATAGTACACATTGTATAGAAAACAGATGCACTTAGTCTAATGTCAGCAAGACTATGGACACGCATGTATCCCATACTATATACACTCCAAATCAAGCCGTTTTCTCCAGTTCCAGGTTTCGAAACCTTGCCATACAATGCATTCTACTATTGTACTCAACCTGATTCTGATAGATACAACGTGGCTGGTGAATCCTACATTTATTACTGTTAAACACAGTGGTGTCCCCATTTGCCACTAGTGCCCCAATCCGGTCTGGATCACACCAAATACCGTGACGATCTTACAGATACACAACCGCATAGATCCATGGGACAGCAGCCCCATGGTCCGTTCGTGTCCACTTAACATAAGAACATGACGACCTCGAGGGTCTAATCCCCCTATCCGACATGAACTCTCCCGTTCTTACCATGACATTTTAGGAAATAGAGCGAGATACGGGTCCTGTATCCGTTGACAGGAAGAGACAACCCTGGTTATCACCGCCTAGTGCCGGGTCTTAGAACAAGTCAAATTATAGGGAACCACCCCTAACATCAACTCGGTCTTTAAGAAGAAAGTAAAGAAACTTAATTAAATAACAGTTTACTGAAAATATGTTTTTCACCCAAAATCATGCACGAAGTTTTATCAAACAATTGATCCCTGACTAGTCTGTTAAATTAATAACCCGACGAGTCGATACTCATCGGCTCCCATGCCCCTGTTGGTCCTCGACCAAAATCCCCAGCCTGTGACCCTAGGGAAGCCTTACACCCGGCAATAGAAGTAAACATACATAAACATCAACACCTGACTTATTGACAGACCTATGGTACTAATACACTGATCAGTTTCAGTAATACCTAGGTCAGAAAAGGATCTGACCTGGTAAATTAACTCATCTCCATGGTTCGCCACCACATCTGACTTGGATCGCATCCAGTATCTGGGTCGGAGATCAATTACCCATTAGGTAAGAGTTCGTCGGCCCACGAGGGATGACTATCCAGTTCTCGAGGCAGAAGAATTCATTTTTAGCCTTCGGGTTGTCAGTCATAGGGTAATACCTTACCCTAGATGATCTCACAGACAACTAAAATCAAGCTAACCATCCTTCACAATGAGACAAACTCAAATCCTGATAGAAACAAGTATTTCCAACATATAAATGCTAGTAACGCACTAGTCCAAGACTTAGGTGTAGAGCAAAAACACAACTACTACTAACGTGAATCTACCCAGTCATTAGAAAAACATTCATAACTTCTAATCCACACACTGGAATTCCATGAATGAGCAGTTGAGCAGTCTTTGGAAAGCTAAGCGGATCTACTTCAATCTTAAGTTGATCATTTTCTCAGATTTCAAACACACAGTTCCAGAAATCTACAAGTTTACTTCTATGCCAACAAGTTTTCTCAAATTCTATATCAACTCATACCCAACTTCTGAACTTAGAAAATTCATAACTTTCAAGATACAAATTGGAATTGCATGATCTTACAAATTCTGGAAAGGTAAGACTCCATGCTACAAGTCACTAGTTAACCATTCCTTCAGATTCAGCCATCTAGATGCTATAAAATCCCTATATGTTCTCAGTTGTACCCTTCTTCAATGTAAATGTTGCATCTTGCTAATAACATAAAAACTCGCCCACTTATCGGAATTTTGTGATCTTGGATTCTATAGAAAGCTGGAAGTGTCTACTACAACTTCCTAGTTGATCACATCCTCAAATTCATCTATAAAGCACTCTAAAACCCCTATTTTCATCAGTGTACACACAGGAAAGTTAACTCCCTTAACAAAACAGGTTCTTCTACTAAGACTGGTTTTGTCTAGAACTTAGAAAAATCATATCTTTCAAACCACAAACTAAAATTGCATGATTCAATATGTTTTGAAAATCTAAGACTCTACTAAAAGTTTCTAGTTAATCATTTTTCCAGATTCTCAACATATAATTCCAGAAAAGCTCAAGTTCTCAGACTAGCTAACTCAAAGCTTATCCTGAACATGGTACATCCAAAATTCAATATCAATTCAACCATAAGTCCAATACTCATAAAATTTAGGATTCAGTAACTAGACATATACAAGTCTAACATACCCAAAAATTGAATTCCGATTCAAAATATACAGAGAGTTATAGCTTTTTGAATATAGTAGAAAATTTTTTTATGTTCTCAGCAGTGTATAAAACCTCTGATTACAAACTAATTTTGAAACCCCATCAAAGGTTGTCCAAATTATCTAAAATTTTAGATAAATGATTTAGATACATACTAGATGCTAAAATAAAAATTTGACTGCAAGATTATATACCATAAATTAGTTATGATTTATTAAATTCCACCTTTGAAATAAAACAGAGCCAGTTCCTGGTTCTGGACCAATCACCAAAACAAAATTTCTAAATATAGAAAATAAATTCAGAAAAGTCTGAAACTTGGAACGATTGTTGTTAACACATCTAAGTACCTCTAGTAAAAATTTCAGCTCAAAACACCTTACCAATTTCAAGTTATGATTTTACAAACTCCTCTTCACAACAAGGAAAACAGTCTTTTTACTGCTCTCTGTTCGGAGAGAGAACTATTTGGTTGAGCTACTAATTGAACCCAAAAAAATATGAAAATATTTGAGGATACTCTAAACTCATCCTAGAACATTCTATTAAAATTTTATACCCAGATTCTAATTTGTTTGCCCAGTAGAAAAATCCTAAGTCAGCATACTACATAACATGAAACATGGTGTAAATTTGACTATCATACAAGTTCAATTTATCTAGCATATCAAACACTTATACATGGTAATCATGCCCTCTTAGCTACTACTACACACCAATTTTTACACAAAAGAATTACTAATTTAGAGTTGGAAAACACCCACCTTCCTATTGTTTGAGAATAAGCCTTGTCTTCAACCTTCTTCTCCTTCACCAAGCTTGCCTCCACTTCACCTCCAAGAGCTCCAAAACAACCTACAAAACAAATGAAAAGCTCTATTTCTCACACTTGTTCTTTTATTCTCACCTTTTATTTTTTAGAATTAAGATAGGATGAAGGAAATGGAGATATGGAGAAGTGTTTGGAGTTATATAGCAAAAGAGAGTGGGAGGATAGGGTTTGGCCGGAAATGGGCTTAGGGAATGGAGGGTGGGGATAGGAGGGTGAGGGGGTGAGTGAAATCTAGATGGTTGGATGAGTTGTCAACACACAAAAAAATCTAGAAAGTTCAAGCATGTTCTCATTTGTTCATGAATTCAGAACATGGCACATTTCCAACCATAGGATCTCATCAAAATTCCATCCAAGATCAATCATGAGGCAGGGTTCCTAACCGTAGGTTAGGCAACCCTAACCCTAACCCTAATGCATATTATTAGGCAATGTTTACTTCGATCGTATATTTAATCGATTTAACCATATACCTAATCAATTCAAGTACACACACACACACACACAGTTCATTTAATAGACAATATATGTATATAAAAAGTATATTTATCTTATATACTTAAAAATAAGATAATTTGAGTTTATAGAAATGTATATGTTTTAAAAAAAAATATTATTTTCCCAAAGATTGTTTTATCAAAATGATCGGGGCAAACATACAATTTTAATCGAGAAGATATCCCAAATCTATCTCATCGGGTTCAGAATAACTAATATATCTGAAATTTCTCATTAAAATAAATTATTATTAGAAAAATATATAATCGCGTGCAATTCTCAACTGTGCATGGATTATAATGCAGAATAGCTATATACTATTTTGCGGGGTGTTACATATCGAGCAGAAAGCGAGGGTCGGTGGACTCAAGCACAAGTATTTGCTCAAGAATCTCTGCCCCGGCAGCAAGCCCTACAATCTGGAAACCACATCAGTATACGTGAAGTATGAGGAGGAAGAAGAGACCCCTAAGGGGAATCAGCATCCGACCATTACCTCCTGGACCACCGACGTGCAGAAAAGGCATCATAAGTGGGCATCGACAACCGGGATAATTGGCCTGCTAAAGCAGACCAACAATCTCTACAAGGATAATCCGTTCAGCCTCGGGCTTTGAAATTGAAGACGTGCATCAGATCTCGGAAACCAGGATACACTTTATGCAGTTCAATAGGGGTTAACTCGATACTCCGGGCTCCCCGGCGCACAAGAAGAGCCAGCCGGGCCAAACATCACTGTGTCCTTAAAAGACAAAATCAAGTAAGACCACGTCTCTCGGGACTCAGGGGGTAATACTCCAGATCTTGGAACCCGGGACATGTAGCCCAGAGCAGTGCGACCGAGCACTGATCCCTTCTGGGTTGAACACTCAGACAACATGGCAAGCTAGCTCCAACCATGCTCTAAATGACCTGCCCCCATCGGAACCAACCCTCGGATTGCCATTCAAGGCGCTTGACGAGCTACCCCCAGGAACCTTAGTCATAAAAAAGATAAAACAATTGGATTTATGAGCTAGTTGCTTGAGAATGGAGGAAACTTATACGCATTCTTAAGCCATACTCCTCTATTGTTTCAAACTTCCCTTCTAATTGCGGTCAACGTTCCAAATTCCAAAGTCTACAACCATGACGTTTCCTGAGGAGGGTGACCTAAGCATGTCCACGTGGTGATCCATGTGGTCATTTGAAAGCAAAAACAATACTGACATCCTGGGCCAATATGCCTGGTAAAAGGGTCCGAGGTTTTCGTTTCCCATGGCTAAGAAGCTCGGGGCAAGATGTGCAATCCCATGTCAGAAGAAGAAAAACTAAGGGGTTCAAACCTACTTTATTCATCGGTATAAATAAAAGTACAAGTGCGGTGGTCAGTCCACAGAAAGGTGAAAAGCAAAAACAACCTAACCCCACTACTTGGAAGAATACCCTTTTTCCAAGATAGGAGCGGAAGGGTCTTTTCCGACCCTAGCAACAGGGTCGACCGACTCGTCATTAGCCAGAGCCTCATCCCTGGTAGTTTGGACAAGTGCCGCTATCTTCACATCGACAGCCAAGTACCCAAGGTTGAGGTCCGGATACCTAGTTTTGGCATGTTCAAAGGCACAGCTATACCTTTCGTCTTGGGCTCGAATCACTGGAAGCACGGTCTCGTCGTACTCCTTCTTCATCTCCTCTTCCCTCACCTGCCATGCCAACCTTTCCTTGAACATCTTTTCCTTCTCCGCCGACAGCTCCTCCCGAGCTTTCATCTCACTCGCCAGTTCCTTCTTCAGCCCATTTATTATCTGCTGGAGGTCTCCGGCCCGGCCCAACAACTCCTTCATGCCCGCCTCAACCACCTTAGCACGCTTGAGGAGCGCATCCAGCCTCGTCCTCGGCTTGCCCCTGCTGATGGCTGCCTACAAGAAAATGAGAATACTTAGCCAAGAAAAAAAGTTGGTGAACAGGTCCCTCAATAGAATGGAAGCCTAAGCCTATCGAACGTAAACCTCGTCATCTGAGTCTCTCGCTAGAGCCCTCCTATCGTGGGGAGTGGCGAGGTGGTCGACTACTTGCATAGAACTGGGGTAGACAATAGTCAAATCTGCCTCTGTGATAGACCAGGAAGGCATCCATACCTTCGGGGTCACCCTAGCCTCCTGCGAGGACGCGACCTTATGCTTCGGGGCCTCCCACTTGACATCCTTGGACGCCTTGTTCCTCGGATGGTCAGAATCCTTAGCTTTCCTTTTCTACGAAGGTTCCTCCTGTCCGGGGGAAAAATGACGTTTCTGCCTAGGTGCTTTTGTTTCTGCGACTACCTTCCTCTCCACCTCTGTCCTCGCCCTAGCCTCTGCCTCGGCTTTCGACCTCACCTCCTCCTTGGCCTTTGCCCTTGCCTCCACCTTGGCTTTGAGAGCCGTACACCTAACCCTTAAGTACTCGTCAGAAACCATGGTTGTTTTTCGAAGGAAAAGGAGGCAGGAGAAGCAACGATGAGGGGACAACAATGGAGAATCAAGTCAATGAGATATGAAGGATAATGGGGACTATATATAGTGGAATGAGGATGTTGAATGCTGTGCAGGCACGTGATGTTACATGAGCACGCACGTGGAGCACATCAGTACATTTTTTTCTACTTGAAATGGCTCTCCAACTCCGAGACCATCGCTGCTCTCTTCGCAAACATGGCCCTCGTCTTCTTGCCTCGAAATGACGCTCCAATTCTGAGACCATCATGGATTTCTCCACAAATAGGCCCTCGTCTTCTTACCTTGAAATGGAGCTTCGACTTTGAGACCACCACAGATTTCTCTGTTGCACGACTCATGCCTAACACCCCGGTTATGAGCACACACCAAAGAGGGCCAAGATATGTACAAGACATTCTTTATTGCTCGAAGAAATGGTACATTAATAATGTTACATTAGCATTTACAAACTCAAGGCATAAGGCCTTAACTATCGGGGACTTCCTAAGGTAGACCCCCCTGGATCCACCTCATCTCTCCCAGAGAGACGGGTTCGCACCCTAGATAATCTGAGGCCCCCTCGGACACTGGCGACACTGTGCAACACCCCGCAAAATTGAGTTATGACAATTTTTCCCACGGGTGTTATGCACATGTATTTTTTACTATTACGAGTATTATCCGTAATGTATTTTAAAATAACTGTTTTCTACGTATTTTTGTATTTTGATTCTTATATATATACAAAAAATACATTGTATATATTTCTTTGTTGCACGACTCACGCCTTCTTACCTCGAAATGGAGCTTCGACTTTGAGAATATATATATATATATATATATATATATATATATATATATATATATATTCTCTCGAATTTGATTATGTATTGGAATTTAAATTTTAACTCAAATATTCAATATTCTGTTTTTATGTGCATTGCACATGCTTTCAATACACGTGTCGATTATGTATGTTTTACTATTACGTAAAATATCCGTAATATTATTAATATACATGTTCTACATATTTTATATTTTGACTGTTTTTCGTTCTCTCAAATTTATTTTGTATTGATACATGCAACACACGTGTTTGCAGTGCACATGTTGGTTACTAAAATTTTCTTGAGTCATGGACATTTTCCCTCATTTTTCTAGTCACAATTGTGTGATTTGTTTTAATAAAAATCCATTAGGCCTAAATTCATTTTTGTAGCCCACTAAAACTAATTACCAATTTAAAGCCCATGATTATTTTTACACTTAAAAGTACATTTAAAATCTAGTTAGATTGGTACACTTGCCATGTGTAACACATACATCTAACTTAATAAATTCTAATAATAAAATTAGTATGAAAGAGTGTGCACACATTGACTACATGGGCATGAATTTTGTGCACACATGAGAATGAGGGAGAGTGGGTGAGTTTGTGGAGAAATGGGGAGTTATTATGAAAAGTGGGGAGCTATTCTGACCACACAATTTTCCTATAAATAGTTCATACTTTTGTCATGAACAACACAACTCAAAATAAAGAAAAGAAAAGAGAGAAAGAGAGAGTGGCTTGCGGGTTTGAGGTAGGAGGAGGCCGGCCAAAATTTTGGGGAGCTTTGGAGCATTTTTGAGGGGTTCTACTACTAAGAATTCTACAATTGAGGTGGTTGTTTCTCCAATTTTCTAATATAATTTTATTAGTAGAATGCTAGATTGTAGAATGTATATGCGTAAATTGTTAGATGCATGATAGCCTATATGGATTGAGTATTCATGTTTAGATTATGTGTTGTTGATTAAAAATTTGAAATTATGATATGATTGATTTGGGGATATTTTTAAGTTTCTGTTTTAACTTTTAGTTGCACTTCAGAAAATCATATCTATTAAACTAGTTGGAATCTAGAGCTAAATTTTTTATAGGAGCATCTCGTATATGTCAAGAACATCTCTTTAAAATTTCATAATATTTGGATATCATTTACTATTTTAATAAAATCCAAACCTAGGACTGGTTGGCAGTTGGCTAGCTGTTGGAAATTTGTACACATTTCGGATTTTGATCATTTCAGCATGTTAGATGCATTATTTTGAGAAAGGTCAAAACTAAGAAATTGAAGTAGACTCGTTAACATTTCTTTAGAGTTTAAGAAATTAAAATTTCATATAGAATTGAATTTATACTGAATTTTACAAGTTTGAACAGTTGCAGTCTGTATAACATTTCGACCTACTGTAGATTTCGAAGAATTCAGGGTTATAGTAGACTTGTATACCTTTAATTTGGTCTAAAGAACACAATGTTTCATGAAGTATAAAATTTTCTATGATTTTTACAAGTAGCATGAGCTGCAGTTTTTGGATTTTGAACCTACTGTTTCGTAAATGAATTTAGACAAAGTAATTGAGGATGATTTTAGATGATCTTAACTACAAAGTTGTAGTAGACTCATTTATGATTCCTATAAAACTAATAAATCTATTTTTGGAGTAGTATTGGAATTTATATAATTTTTTAATACCAATGGGTAGATGTCTTTTATTTAGTTGTCCCAAAACTTTTACAACGTATAAGATTGGATTTAAAATTGGAACTTTAGTAAGATGTACCTTATGAGGAATTAAGAGGCATTTAATTATCTTGTTAAGTGTTGTATTATGAGGTTTAATATGTGAATTAAGGAGAAAATGTGGGAATTGAGTTGAATATAAAAATGGAGTTTGGAACTAAATAAATACTAATTTACTTTTGATTAAGAGGCAAACTTTGATTATTATGACTACAAGTATTTTAAAGGTTTTATCATTTGGATTAAACTCGATCTAGAGTTAATTTGAGTTTGTCAAAGAATAAAATTGGAAGTGAGTATCATATTGCTTAGAAAAATAATCTATTGAATGTAGTTACAACTTCATTGAGAATCCTATTAGAAGGGGGTGAATAAACCATCAATTTTACATAGAGAAAGTTGATTTGTAATGTTGGATATGATTATGAAACTAGTTATATGAAAAACTGAGTTGTGTGAACAAGGGAATAATTGGATATGTGAATGAATGAAATTTCAAAATGTGAATAATGAGGGTATGAATAACTCATGGTGTTGTGAACTTGAATTATGTTGATTCTTGTAACACCCCGAATTCCAAATACAACTGAATTCAAGATTCTACAGAATCTTTACGCTTCTTTCGTACAATTTTACAAGGATTTTAAAACTTTTCACTTTACATCAGAGTTACATGGAATCTTTACACTTTACATTTCACAGCAGAAGCAAATTACAACATTATTATATAAAAGTACAACAATATTTGAATAATCTCTAAGCATCAGTTCTCCTTTAATCTTTATCAGACCGTTTTCCCTGCATACAAAACTGTGGGTACGTCAGTTTATTCAACCGATGGAAATTATACATGGCCATCCTCTCAATGCCCGAAACAGTATAACGATTCTCATTTCTTAACAAAATCACAAACTTGTTCACAAAACAAAGCTAAAGGGACTATCCTATTGATGTCGTGTCGTGCTGTGCACTTAGTCCTTAATGCAGTTGTTATGTTATATGATACTAATGCGCACTTGTTCGGATTCTATGCATTCCATACTACATAGGTCCGAGGGCAAGCCCTTAATCGTACTTTATCTTATAGGGTTCAATCCCTCGCCATGACTTAAACTACTACGGTAACTACGGTAAGTATCCTAGATGTTCTATGATCTACGAGCCCATGTCCAGGCAGTCTGGAGGGGAATCTCACGCACTGACATGACGCATCAAGCAGGCAGACTATGGACAATTTAGCCTCCGCCATGGAACAATGGCACCACCCGTAGCCACTAAAACACCCCACAAGCGTCACCACCAGGACGATAATTCTGGAGTAGTGCTCACGCCATGTCATGATGCATCAAGCAGGCAGTCTGTGAATCACTCTCACACCGCCAATCCGATGGCCCTCATACTCGTGTTTTTCTCTTACTTTCATCACATCTTCACTATGTATCTAGTCCTTAGTTTATTAGAATCATGAACAAAATCAATTCTCTGGAGTTAGCCTTTCCACTATACCGGTCTTAATTCTTTATTCAACATGACCCAAATCTTGGTCTTTTCATTTCAAATTTTATTTCAATTCATTTCTTTCCAATGCCGATATGAGGCTTAGCTACACTCTAGTTCTCAATTTCAATTCACAATTACACATGAATCAAGTATTTCAAACTCACAAGTTCATTTTTCATGATTACATCAGGATTTCCTTGTCATGTTCATAGCATTCATAATCGTAAAATCTTTCATAATTTCAATAGAACAATTCACTTCACTTCATACACAATTTCGTGCAAGGACAAATAAAATTTACTTTTCTAAATTGTCACATCCAATCTTCATTCATCTCTTTCAAACAGTATATACATTTATATTTATCACAAAGCAAAATTAGAATCTGAGATGTTGAAAAAGAGTCTGGACAGTCTGCTCAAAACATAGCCAGTCGACTGTTCAGCAAAAGAAAAATATTCAAGAAAATGTTCGGAATAGTCGACTGCTGCACATGACCAGTCGGCTGTTCTGCAGTGTTTAAACTCTAAATACAAATTGCGGGGCAGTTGACAGTTACTCAGACCAGTCAGCTGTTCTGCAGGGTTTTAAACTCGAAGGACTTTTATAATCAGGTCAGTCGACTACTACCTATATTCGGTCGACTGATCAGTATTAAAATTTAAAGTATGGAAACGTTTCTTCTTCCTTTTCGATTAGTACACAACATTTTAGTTAAACTACAATATATTCATTTATCAACACGCACATGCAACTTTATTTGACTACCATCACCACAAGCATGGTTTGCTAATTAATGTAGGGATTCTTACAACTAGTATTTTCCACACAACCAGGACTTCAAAGAAAACGTATTTTCCCATAATCATCATTTTTTCTACAGAGATAAATATTTATCCCAATTCAGTATGCTAGATTAAAATAACATAACATTAATCATACCACTTCATTAGTTCCCCTATTCATTTCATACAATTATACTTGTGTTCCATTTTCATTTTAATCATAATATTAACGAGGAGCAATATAATGGCATTCATTTATTCTTGCATAATTAGCACAAAACCTAGCATGGTCTCTAATTTAGAAGTCATGAGAAACACCCACCTTTTTGAAGAAATAAAGAGAAATCCCTTAGAGCTTCCGAGATTGCGATGCATGCCTCCTCCTCCTTGCTCCTTGCCTAAACCCGAAGCTTCAAGTTGGGGTTGAATAGCCGGCCTCCAAGGGAACACTCACACTAGAAGCTACTCAATCTTTTTCTTCCCAAAATTCTCAATCTTTTCTCACTCTAATCTTTTCTCTCTTTAACAAATTTTCTATTGTACTAAGATGAGAAGAAGCTATGGGGTATTTATACATAATTTTGAAGTAGATTGGATGGCTAGGATTCAATGGATGGTTATAGAATGGAGGGTTAGGATGAGAGTAGGAGTTATAGTAACTACCCATACACTAGGTAACCACCCATGTACACAAACCACTCCTATGCACAATCCGGCCCTACTTCGTGTGCAATGCACACTACGTGCTCCGCACATGCCACCTAGTACCCTTAATTAAAAGTTTGTACAATTTTAATAAATTAAATTGTTCACATTTTGTCTCTTCATGACAAGTGTGGCCATTGAATTAATTTATTAAATTGGTGAGCTTCATAAATAGTGGGCTTAGGTTGTGGGCCAAACAACAAAATAATAATAAATTAAAGTGGGCTAAAACAATTAATTAGTGTTTTAGGTTTTTTTTAAAAAAGAAAATTAAGCTTTTAGGAAAATAAAGGAAAGGAAAAATAATTGTTCATACTATCAAAAGAGATTTTGTATATAAAAATAAATAAATAATATACATATGAAATTTTCACGTGCACAACACATGAAAGTCAATATTTTATTAAAAAGGAAATTTAGGGTTTTACAATACTCCCTCCTTAGAATAGTTCCGTCCCCGGAACTACAATTAAAGGGTGAGGAAGCAGAAATACAACAAGAAGAAAGAAAAAAATACAAATCAAACAAAGAGCTCGAGATGATCCTTCATCATCCTCTCCTCAGATTCCCAAGTAGCCTCTTCAACCAACTGGTTTCTCCAGACTACCTTGGCCATCGGTATCGTCTTATTCCTCAAGACTTTCTTTCGACGATCAACAATCTCAACTGGGAGCTCAGTGTAACTCAGATCCAACTGCAAGCCCTCTGGCACTTCGGGCAAATGATGACTTGGATCTGGAATGTAACCTCTCAGCATAGACACATGAAAGACATTGTGCACCTGGGACAACTCTTCCGGTAATTCAAGCCGGTAAGCAGTTTTCCCGATCCTTTTCAATATCTTATATGGACCTATAAACCTCGGGGCTAGATTCCCACTCTTGCCGAATCGGATCACGCCTTTGCTGGGCGATATCTTCAGAAAGACAAAGTCACCAACCTCAAACTCAAGGTCCCTTTTCCGGTTGTCTGCATAGCTCTTCTGCATACTCTGAGCATCCACCAACCTCTTCCTGATCAGATCAATCTTTTCAGAGGTCAGATACACAATCTCAGGCCCAAACATCTGATGCTCCCCAACTTCGAACCAACAAACAGGCGTCCTGCACTTCCTGCCATACAAAGCTTTGTACGGCGCCATCCCGATACTGGTCTGAAAATTGTTGTTGTAGGCAAAATCTACCAAAGGTAAATGCCTTTCCCAACTGCCTCCAAAGTCTAGTACACAACACCGAAGCATATCCTCAAGAATACGGTTGACTCTCTCAGTCTGCCCATCGGTTTGCAGATGAAAAGCAGTGCTGAAATCCGTCTTGGTACCCAAAGCTGTCTGAAGAATCCTCCAAAAATGCAAAGTAAACCGCGCATCTCGATCAGACACAATGGTCAACGGAACGCCATGAAGCCTGACGATCTCACCCACATACATCTCAGCTAACTTGTCCATCGAAGCAGTGAGTTTCATTGCCAAAAAGTGAGCAGACCTGGTTAGTCGATCGACTATGACCCAGATCGCATCATTGCCCTTAAGACCCTTAGGAAAACCTGTAATGAAATCCATACTGATGTTATCCCACTTCCATTCTGGAATAGGTAACGGCTGTAATAGACCTCCAGGTTTCTGATTCTCGGCTTTGACTTGTTGACAAATCTCACACCTCGACATAAATTCAGCCACATCCCGTTTCAAACCTGACCACCAGAAATGCTGTTTAATGTCCCTATACATTTTGGTACTCCCAGGATGTACAGACAAAAGAGTAGCATGTGCCTCCTGAAGAATACTTTCTTTCAAGTCCGACTGATCCGGAACACATAGCCTCTCACCAAACCACAGCACTTCATCCCTGATTTGAAATCCGGGCAACTTGCCAGCACCAACCTGCTCCTTCATCTTTAGAATCTCTGCATCTTCCTTCTGACTTGCAATAATCCTTTCATTCAGCGTCGGTTGAAGTCTCAACTGAGCTAAAGATGATCCCAAGCCTTGTAGAACAACTTCAATACCAGCCCGATCCAACTCCTCTGCCAGCTACCTCTGAGTTGTAATCAAGCTCACCAGACTGCTCTTGCGGCTAAGTGCATCAACAACAATATTAGCCTTACCAGGATGATACTTAATCTCCGGACGAACGTCCTCAAGTACCTCCAGCCATCTCCTTTGCCTCAGGTTCAGATCTTTATGCTGATAGATGTACTTCAAGATTTTATGGTCTGTGTACATGTTCAGCTTCTCACCATACACATAATGTTTCCATTGCTTTAAGGCAAAGATAATCGCAGCCAACTCCAGATCATGAGTCGGATAATTCTTCTCATGCGGTCTTAGTTGCCTATACCCATAAGCGATCACTTTTCCTTCTTGCATTAAGACACAACCAAGCCCACGATGTGAAGCATCGCTGTAGACATCATATTCAACACCTACTCTAGGCAAAGCCAAAATGGGTGCAGTAGTTAGCCTCTCTTTCAACTCCTGAAAGCTTGCCTCGAACTGCTCGGTCCACTTGAAGTTCACATTCTTCTTGGTCAAACCAGTGAGCGGCACGGCTATCTGAGCGTAGCCTTGAATGAATCTCCTGTAATATCTAGTTAATCCAAGAAAACTCCTGACTTCCTTTACTGTAGTAGGCCTTGCCCAATCTCTCACTGCCTCTATCTTTTGAGGATCAGTTGCCATTCCCTCCTTAGAAAGGATGTGACCTAGGAATTCCACTTCAGATTTCCAGAAATCACACTTGGACAACTTGGCATACAACTCATGCTCCTGAAGCTTCCTCAAAACTGCTGCCAGATGCTCCGTGTGCTCCTCCTCCGACTTGGAGTACACGAGAATATCGTCAATAAACACCACGACGAAAGAATCAATGAACGGCCTCAGAACTTTGTTCATCATGTCCATGAAGAATGCAGGTGCATTCGTTACTCCAAACGGCATAACTAAGAATTCATAATGCCCGTGTCGAGTTCTGAACGCAGTCTTGTGCACATCTTCAGCTTTCACTCGAACTTGATGATATCCTGATCGAAGATCTATTTTAGAGAAAACAGCAGCTCCTTATAGACGATCGAACAAATCATCAATTCTTGGAATTGGATATTTATTCTGAACAGTGACCTTATTTAGATCTCGGTAATCGATGCACATCCTCATTAAACCATCCTTCTTCTTTACCAAAAGCACCGACGCTCCCCAAGGTGACGCACTCGGTTGAATAATGCCTTTCTCCAATAGTTCCTCAATCTGCCGTTTGATCTCATCCTGCTCCACAGATGCCATCCTATACGGTGCCTTGGAAATAGGTGCACTCCCTGGCTAAATAGTGATGCTGAACTCTACATCACGATGCGGAGGTAACCCGGGCAAATCTTCCAAAAACACAATCGGATAATCCCGAACTACAGGAATCTGCTGTACCTTTGCAGGAATCCCCTTCTTCTGGCTAATAGCATCAACCAACTCTGAACATCTCCTCTTCCCTTGGAAAGTGACTTCAGGTCCTCCTGGAGCCTTTACTGTTACTGTCTTGGTTTTGCACTCGATATTCGCATTGTACACCGACATCCAATCAATGCCAATGATAACATCGACTCCCAAAACATTCAGCTCGATCAGATCGATTTCGAAAATTTGATCTCCAATCACGATCTCGCAGTCAGCATAGTACCAATCAGTGGTTAAAGTCTCCCCTGATGGAGTAGCTACTGCTAAAATCTTGCCTGGAAAGATTTTCGGTTCAACTCCCAGAACTTTAGCAAATCTAGGTGATACAAAAGTATGAGAGGATCCAGTATCGAACAGAACAACAGCTTTTATTCCATTCAAATAAATTTCTCCTGTTACATAATACACACTCATTACGTAACAGTTCACTAAATAAATGGGAAAAGAAAACAACATGAACCTTTAAACATCTGCCCTCGTACCAGTGATGACATGATCTACTTCATCGGCATCAGCTTCAGTCAAGGCAAATACTCGCCCTTGCTGGTACGATCTCTTTCCAGCCTGCTGAGTTGGTCCCCTTTGGACGACATCCTGCAACTTCGGGCACTGGGATCGGTAGTGACCTGTCTCCCTACAATTGTAACAAGTCACCACAGGAGGTCTCACCCATGCATTTCCGGGTCTTCCATCTATGTTGACAGCATTCGCTCCCGTTGGTTTGAACCTCTGGGCTGACGGCTGTCCCCTGGCACTCCCAGCAACTGCAGGCCTTTTCCCCATGTTCCAGTTGTTCCTTCTATTCTAAACAGCGTGGAACTGCTCCATGTCTGCCTCCGTGGCTGCCGCCCGTTTGACTAGCTTGTCAAACCTCTTGATACCGAGGGGTATCATCCTGGATCTCAAGCTCGGCCTCAACCCATGCTCGAACTTACGAGCCTTCTTCGCCTCATCCATCACTAATTCGGGAGCATACCTTGAGAGCTGAGTGAATCTCATCTCATACTCCCTAACCGACATGCTGCCCTGTTGCAGTGACAGAAACTCCATGGCCTTCTTCTTCTGGACATCTGAGGGAAAATAATGAATGCGAAATTCTTCCAAGAACTCCTCCCAGACAAGAACAATACCTTCCATTGTCCATTTCATCGACTGCCACTACACAGCCGCATCCTTCTCAAACTGCAGAGTCATTAACTTCACCTTGCTGCCTTCAGGGGTCTCCAAGACTTCGAAGATAGTCTCTACCTGCCGGATCCAGTGGTCAGCCGCATCAGGGTCTGACTTCCCTTCAAATACCGGTGGTTTCATCTACTTGAATGATTCCACAAGTTTGATTGCTTCGGGTACTGGATTCACAGGCACCCTTCCTTGGTTCTGATTCATGGCCACGGCATTGAGTGTCTGATAGACCCTCGCTAGTTCTGTTTCCAAGTCCAGACCCTCACCGTTTCTTGCTCTTCATCCAGCCATATTCTGATGCAAAAGATCCATTAAATTCGAAGTATAAAACATGAATTTTAAATCAACTTTTCATTTCATTGAATTTCAAACTTTATACATTCGATTTAAAACATTTCTTGACATCAGAATGAAAGCAGTAGAAGCTACAACAGTCTAACTCCTACGGTTTCTCTTCGCTTCATGAAGCTCTCCCCGTAGTTCCTCCACTTCCTCCTTCAGTACAGCGGTCATGTTTTTCCTCTTCTCGAGTTCCCATACACGATGACTGAGAATTTTAAAATCATCCTTGCGCTTCGCCAACTGAGCCTCTAATAGTCTGACTCTCTCTCGCAGAGTCTCAATCTGCCTCTGAAGAGACGAAACAAGACCGCTCGGAACTGGTTCTTCTTCGTCAGAAGAGTCATCAGATGAGTCCGGAGGTGGGGTAATCTCTCGGGACTCAGGCCGTTCCTCTCCGTCAGAATCTGCTTGTCCTGGGTAGTACTCTTCCTCGGAATCTGCTTGTCCAGGATAATAATTTTCCTCTATGATATGCCAATTGTCGTCTTTAGCAGGGTCGAAGTGATCAGCCATCTTAGAAATAGAGAGGAAGAAGCATAAATCATAGAGCAACACAAATGTAAGTAACTTACATTTAAATCTCTAGATTCAACACACGTTCTAATGTCCACTTCTAGGGTGTCGTTCCTTATAAATTTGTACTAGTGTGAATCGTGGCTCTGATACGACTCTATAACACCCCGAATCTTCACATGACCAGTCGGCTGTTCTGCAGTGTTTAAACTCTAAATACAAATTTGCTTGGCAGTCAACGGTTACTCAGACCAGTCGGCTGTTCTGCAGGGTTTTAAACTCGAAGGATTTTTATAATCAGGACAGTCGACTACTACCTATATTCGGTCGACTGATCAGTATTAAAATTTAAAGTATGGAAATGTTTCTTCTTCCCTTTTGATTAGTACACAACATTTTAGTTAAACTACAATATGTTCATTTATCAACACGCACATGCAACTTTATTTGTCTACCATCACCACAAGCATGGTTTGCTAATTAATGTAGGGATTCTTACAACTAGTATTTTCCACACAACCACGACTTCAAAGAAAACGTATTTTCCCATAATCATCATTTTTTCTACAGAGATAAACATTTATCCTAATTCAGTATGCTAGATTAAAATAACATAACATTAATCATACCACTTCATTAGTTCCCCTATTCATTTCATACAATTATACTTGTGTTCCATTTTCATTTTAATCATAATATTAACGAGGAGCAATATAATGGCATTCATTTATTCTTGCATAATTAGCACAAAACCTAGCATGGTCTCTAATTTAGAAGTCATGAGAAACACCCACCTTTTTAAAGAAACAAAGAGAAATCCCTTAGAGCTTCCTAGATTGCGATGCACGCCTCCTCCTCCTTGCTCCTTGCCAAAACCGAAGCTTCAAGTTGGGGTTGAATAGCCGGCCTCCAAGGGAACACTCACACTAGAAGCTACTCAATCTTTTTCTTCCCAAAATTCTCAATCTTTTCTCACTCTAATCTTTTCTCTCTTTAACAAATTTTCTATTGTACTAAAATGAGAAGAAGCTATGGGGTATTTATACATAATTTTGAAGTAGATTGGAGGGCTAGGATTCAATGGATGGTTATAGAATGGAGGGTTAGGATGAGAGTAGGAGTTATAGTAACTACCCATACACTAGGTAACCACCCATGTACACAAACCACTCCTATGCACAATCCGGCCCTACTTTGTGTGCAATGTACACTACGTGCTCCGCACGTGCCACCTAGTACCCTTAATTAAAAGTTTGTACAATTTTAATAAATTAAATTGTTCACATTTTGTCTCTTCATGACAAGTTTGGCCATTTAATTAATT